>APKU01000009.1:0-160039 GCA_000472125.2 Hirsutella thompsonii MTCC6686 | reverse complement strand
GGGGGGGGGGGGGGGGGCGCATGTCCAAAGGTGTAGAGGCACGTTCTTGACACTGTGCACTTGGAAGAGGGCACGAAATACTGTACTTCTGCACCTTGGTTCTATCTCAAATCTGGTCGTTCATCGCCTTTGATGCCTTAACTTAGTAGGCAGTACGAAGTACGTACTGTCAGAATCCTCATAACATCTCGACGCACATGTGCATTTACACTTACCTAAGTTACAGGATAGGTCTCGAACCAGCTAGCTCGAAGTCGCCTCAACTTCAAAACATACGCATCACCACCCCCTCAAAAAGGCGCTCAACCTAGGGAAGTTTCTGTCCGCGAGGCTAGTAGACGAGGGAGGTCATGTACCCGACAATTATAGGGAGTCCACGTGTATTCCTTTATCTAGGTTGGAAAGCGTCAAAGTAATCCAGAGTCGAGACTCGACAGTCTCGGCTGTAGAGAGACAAGTCTCAAAACTCATGAGCCTAAATTCGTCAAAACGATTCATACTGCAACTCGATTACAACATTTATTGCAACAAATAGATTTGGCATTGCCAAGAACCCTACGCGCCATTGGGAGTGGGAAACGTGCCCTACCTGTTCTTTCTCATCGCTGGTTTGCATGCCGATATCTCGGGTCCGCAACCAGCTCAAAAGAAATGCAACATCAAGGCAAAAGCGGTGTGTCGTAACGGTAAGGAGAGAGAGAGAGAGTAGAGACACTCTTCTGCTGCTGGAACTAGCCCCCCGGTGACATGAAAATCTCAATTCGCGCCACCCCATCCCCTTCTCATCCACCAGACCAAAGAGGCGCAGGTCGGTCTCCTTCTCTCTCGCCTGAGCAGCCTAGCGCCGTGCTCATCTAACGACATTTTCTTCCCTGGTTCGCAATTCCTCAGCAATTGCGAAGAATGGGAAGGGCTAGCCCGCTCAAGAGGGTCGAGAAGAGGGTCGAGGAAAAAATACCCCTGTAAAGCTTTTGCCGTGGCCGGGGGAGGAGGGGGAGACGAACCACTTTAACCCATGACGAGTGACGACAAGACTTTTTTCTTCTCCCCTTCGTTTCCTTTGCCTCTTTCTGCTCGCGAGATTGCGGCCGGCACGACGCCGAGTACCGTAGCTCAAGGCGCGCGACCTAGATTGGGGGTAAGAGAAACAAGCAACTTGGAGAAAAGCGCGCTCCTCCTCCGGTGTACCACGGTTCACCACTTCGCTTGAAATTATACATGCCGCGCTAGCCAGTCCAGGCACTGGAGTGAAACCAGGAGAAGGAAATGCGTGAGCCAGCAGTCCGGTCATGAGCTTGCGATGCCAGAATTGCGCTGCTTGGTTCCAGATGGTCACGCCTTGCGCGATGGCTATCGGCTCAGGGGGCGTGGAGGGAAGGATGGAGGCAGTCAAGCACCATGTCGTCTGTCGGCCTCGAATCGATGGCCTGCTGCACCCCTAGTGGCCGGCAGCACCAAGAAAGGATGCATACTGGCTTGGCGAGATCAAGTCAGGAGGCCTGCGTCTCCAGGGGACTACCAAGGTGGGTAAGAATGCGTCTTTCGATTTTGCGCCTTCTCAGCCCGTGACCTCGATTCGTCACGGGGGCAGCTTTCTGGCTTTCCTGCCGGAGACTTCAGCTCATCAGCATTTCCGCCCTTGGAGTTATTGATGACGTCTTGGTCATCATTTGGCATCATTGTTTGCGCACAGCAGGGTTCCGCGATGCACATGGCTGAGCACCATCTGAGGCCATCGTCGTCTTTGAACTCCTGAATGCCTCCTGTCCTCCACGAGGGAATGGCCTTCACGGGGTGCTTCATGCTCGCTTCCATCACTGTGCATGATTCTCTACGCAACTGGAAGCCCCCGAGAGCCAGCCTCGTCACACATGGCCGTTGCTCTCCCGCAGTCTAGCCACACTAGCTGCGCGCAAGCGGCACGCCAACGCTGACAAGCGGTCGACGGATGACACTTGGACCGGGACGCCAGACCGGTGAGGGAGTGGACGACCCCCCCACATCCCCCATGCCAGTCCTCCAGGCCCACGAGAGACCTCGCGGGCCTCGTCGTAGCTGTTCTGCATCCTGTACTTCGTAGCGCCGTGGCAGTGACAGCATGGCCGCTCCTCAGCTGCCCATGGGCCACGGCGCAATACCTGGGGGGCAGTGTTGCACAGCGTCGACCATGTGTGATGAGCTACGGCTCCTGGCTCCAGAGAGTCCTGGATTCGCCGGTGGAGAGGCCACCGATCCGTCCCACGTGCGTTGGAGAGCTGGCATCGACGGGCTCCCAGACGAGCAGCGTCAATCTTGGACAGCAACAATCCAGGACTGTCCCGACGGCTCGCAACGTCTGCCGAAGCCGTTCGAGGGTTTCAATGGGGACCCTGGAAAAGGTACCTCTCAGAGATCGCGACTTCCGCCGCGCCTCAGGAGGTAAGTTGAATGGCGAGTCCACCATAGGCCAAAAGGAGCATGCTGGTTGCATCCCGAGGCAGCAAGGCCGAAAAGGGGCGCACTGTGTCCTATCGCCTTTTGGCGAGACTAAGGCTTGACATTTTGACTTGATACTCTGACGGTAAAAAGCATGGCCATTGGACCCAGGCCTATGGACGCACCTCGATATCCGTCGGGTAAGTTGGGCGGTCAGGTGTTTTCCTGCAAGGCAAATCGGACCAACAGCAGAGTCGTCCTTTGCAAGTCTCGTCGAGGTCCCAGCCAGGCGGATGAGCCCCGTCGGATGGTCTCGTACATGATGTCGAGTGCCCAAGTTCCCCATTGTATCTGCATCCGCAGCCGTCCCCATCTGCCTTTTGGGACGTGGAGGCAAGGCGTGCTGGCGTGGAGTCGAATGCAGGCTTGAGACGCGCGGGCCAACCGATCGACCCAGATCCCCTTTGTGCAGCCGCCTGAGCTCATTGGACCTCGGCGTCGCGGGCTCATGCCCTTTTCGATGGTGAATTCCTTTTTCCTCCTCTCATGGTAAGAGAGTTGCAGCAAGTATCAAGGTGCAGAAACCCGATGGGGGCAGAGATTGAATAGGGAGTCAGTACAAAGAGATATCATGTTCCGGTCGCCAATGCCTCTCAAGCTAGATTGAAGATTTTGGCTTCACGCTGGCACCCGGTCCAGTCGAGGTGTCCAGTCGGATCGAGTTGTCGAGCGTTTCGGTCAAGGTCCAAGGCATCGATGCATGTAAGAGATAGAAGAAGTCGTCTCCGTGTACTTCAATTGCACAGTGCGAGGAAGGAGAGAAAGGCTGATTGAAGATGGAGGCTGGTGTATCCTGACGCAGCCAAGGCAAGATGGTGGGTCCAAGGCTCGGGCCCACCTTATCCGTGTCTCCACACCATCTTTCTTCGTCGCGCCCCTCCCCCGGTCCCGGCCCCAAGTCGTTCTGACAGGGCAGGTACAAACTATACAGACGAGTGAGATAGGTTCCTTCCTACAGACGAAGGAACAGACGGTACAGTACAAAGCACCTACACTACAGCAGTGATTGCCCATGTCCCCTTTGGTTTGGTCTCTGCCCTAATTCTCCCCCTCTCCTCCACACTGGTTTTTCTTACTCTCCCTTCCATCTCAATCAATGGCCTCTGCCGTTACCAATTCTCCCCCCTCGCAAGCAAAAAGACGCAACCTCGAACAAACATTAGCGTCGACGGCGGATGCTCTCCCCGGCATCCCCACGCCCCCATACGTACTCTCCACCCATGGGCCGACAATATGTGGACACTGGAGAAAGGGCCACTCCCGCTGGAGCTCTCTCGCGGGCCAAGCATACCCTCTTGAATGGCATTCACCAGCAGGACGCCCCAAGTGCCTGGATCGCCCGTCTGTGGGCTGGACCTTGTCCCGTACCTTGGAGGACTCTCTTCAGGGCTGAAGATGCAGGACCTTTGGACGCCCCGTTCGCCAAGCACGGGGCAGCGGTTGCGCACACACGTCAGACATGTCATCTTGGAGGAGCCCGGGCTGGGGTTCGTCCCGGCAAACACCCGTCGGCCCTGGTTGATTGAGCCTTACTGGAGAGCCTCAAGTCTTCAGCCACGGATCCCATGGCCTGGTATGGATGGCCATGGGGCTCACTGATTGATTACCTATCGACCTGGACCTGGCCCCCCGCGCGCAAAACCGCTCGATACTTTGGCCAGTGCCCCGGTCAGCGGCCCTGAGCTGCAAGTCGACACGGCCACGCCCCCCTGTCCCATGTCCGGACGGAGCAGATCCGTAAAGGACGCCTGCATCTCCCCATTTCTACACGCATACGCCCATCTCATTTGGGACGAACAGCCATGTCTTGCCAGTGGCAGCCCCCATGGCGGGTTTCGGCGGTCATAGCGGCTACACGACGGAGATGTTGAGCAATGGCATCTCATAGTGTCTCAATCTCGAGAGCCCATCCTGGCTTCCTTTTTATTTCTTCATGCTTATAACTTACAGTACAGCACAATCTGACTGATTTGGAAATGGGACCTTTTGCACCGCTTCGCGCGACTGCTACCGGCCTCCTGCGACTACTGCAAGTGCACTCCGGGGGCCCAGGCCCGACAGCTCCGCCCGAACCGTTGCCGTCGCCCTAGGCCGGACCCGACAGGACATACAATGAGCACACCCCCTTTTCATCTCAGTCGTCCTCTGTCCTTGGTCGACTGGATCATGCGGTCCGGGCGATATCGCGTCAAGCCTATTAGGGATCCTGCTGACGGGCAGATGAGCCCAAGGATACGTACTCTATGTACGTACTGTACTCTTGTATTTCGTACATGGATTGCCGCATACTTGCACATACATGCGCCACTGCGGTCTTGGCCGCCGGGCTCCTCTGCCAGGCTGAGGCGGAATTGCCTGCACTGGAATTCCAGCCTCGATGCTGCAGTACAGTGTCTGTCTACACAGCACGCCCTTCCTCGGGCTGCTGTCGATCAGCTGGCTTGCATACGCAGCTCGATCCGCTCTCCGTCGTGGGCAAACGCTGGGTCTGTCCTCGTCGAGTGGACGCAGAGATGCCGCCCAATCTTTGCGAAGCTGACGACTTGCTCTCGCTTTCGTCATGGACGCTGGAGAGGCACCGGTCGAGCGGGGGCACCATGCTTCTTTGACCCATGACGATGCAGCCTGCTGTGGCAGCTCGGCAAGTAAGATGCACGCCAAAGACAATCGTAATGACTGACAGGACAGGCAGAGGACCACTCGCCAGACCAAGCCTTGGAATGCTACGCACGACAGGGTTCCCGGTGCTGGGACGAGGGGCCTCAATCTCGACGCTAAGTGTCCGCCTGCATCTCTGTACGCAGGCTTGCGCAGGCTTTGATATATCCCTAGCGAGGACGGGCAGATGGCGAGTATTGCTAGCCAAGAAACCGTTTGACTGAGGTGTGGCTCCAGAGTCTCATGAACGATTCAGTGTATATTTCTTCATCCCGGAGCTGGTGAACCTCGTCAGCTTGGCTCGGGCGACTCAGCATGGACCTTGACATCAGGAGACTTCGGACGCGCAGTTTCGTGGATCCTTCTCGCCCTCTTCCCCGGAGACTTGCCTCTTCGGACACATGCGCAGTACCGGACGGCGTTATAGATTGAGGGGGGGTTGCAAGGATCGGGGACCGTGTGGGCCATTGGCTGCGATTAGAAGGTGCCAGGGATGTTTCCGAGGCGCCGTGCTTGGACTCCCGTCGGGATCCACAAACTTGTCACTTTTAGGCCAAGCCGTCGTTTGAGCGCGATCTGTGAGCCAAACCGACCTCGATCCAACCTCAGGCCTAGACATGCCCGATGTATGGACGAGTACAGTGCTCGTACCTGCGGAACGGTCTGGAGCACGTCTGCACTGCATCCCATGGCCCTGCGGGCGTGCGGCCTTTACGAGGACGACGTGGGCGAGCACGTCTCATTCTCCTACCGTACACCGGGGGCTTAGGAGCACGATGCTGAGATGCTCTCTCGGGTCTCTTCTACTGTACTGCAAACGCTGAGGCTCGAATGGTAATGCACGCGAGTCCCTGCCGAGCACGGAGTACAGTACGTACATGCAATACACGCACGCCGGGCAGGGAATGAATAGGCTTGCGAGCTGCGCGCCTCTCCCTTCCCCGCGGTCATCTTCACCTCATGCGCGACATCTCGTCTCTTGCGCAGTCCTAGCATGCCCGTGCAAGAAGATGCAGATCTTCTCGCAGAGCGAGGCTGGGCTGATGGCGCCAAGGGCGTGGGTTCCTGGATCATGTGCTTGCCGCGATACTACCGTTGGCGTCATGGGCTCTTTATGATACTGTACCCGGAAAGCTCCATCCACGCAATCTTGAGGGCAGCACGACCACGATTATCCGGGGCCTCTCCGTTTCTTTTCCATGTCATGAGTCAGGGGAGACGACGACGAGGAGGACAAGGGCAGTGGATGGATCATGGAGGCAATCAACCTGCGGCTGTGGAAAAGCCGGGGGACGGGCGTCAGTGTATCTGTCGACCCTTGAGTGAAGCTCTTGGCGGTGTTACGACGCCGTCGGGTGGCATCCTTGTCTGGCTCGCATGCAGCCAGCATGCACGCATCACTCTCGAGAGTGTTACGAACTATGCTTGTTGCGGGCATGGAGAATTGCAATCAGGCATGGATCCACCAATGTTTGCCGGAAGTTCCTTTATACTCGCCAGTCGCCACAATGCCTGCTCACGTTATACCTTGCGTTTGGGGTGGATACGCCTTATATCGGGGAGGCTAATGTCCCCTCCCCCAGGACGGCCGCTGGAGGACCGGTTGTCATGGAAGTGCCTGCAACGCGGTGCAAGGTGTCGAGCTCCAAGGATTAACGCTCGTCTGTCCGGCGGCCGACGAGCAACCTTGGCCACGGCGCGCCTCGCGCTATTGCTCGCGTACAGTAACTTGCTGTACGCTGCTCTTCGCCAAAGCACGCAGACAGCTCTTCCCCCCCAGAATGGGACGTTCGTTTGTTCTGTCGCCCGTGACTTGTGTGGTTCTTGTGGCTCAGAGCAAGATGCCCATCAGTCTCTTGTCCAAGGGTCAAGACCAGGGGCCAAAGCAAATGGGTCTCTTATATAAAAATAACAGGTGCTCCCTCCCCCACCGCCGGCCGGCTGGGCGAGCGTCGATTGCACAATGCAGACTCGGCGTCCTTTGCACCAAGTACAACCCTACTTACTGAGCCGGTAACTTCGAGCTGGCCAGAGACTGAGAGCTGAAAAGCTGGGGGAAGGTCCAATATTGTCCAGGTGGCTCTCCAGGTTTCCACACAAGTGACCGGTTCCAACCGTCACATCCTCTTATTGCTGATCTCACCGTCTCACCCACACGCCCACGCCCACGCATCCTGGGGCATTGCTTTTCTCATGGTTGCTCTGACAGGGTTCTGCTCACCAGTACCGGCGCAAACACGCGCTATGAGCAGATAGCCTTTTGCCGTGGCGCTTGGGCACCATCTTGTCTCCTATTTTTCTACCCGAGTCACACCCCAGAGGTCGGTCCCCCGGGAAAGAGGTAGGGGAAGGAAAAACCAAGAACAGCAAGGCCAGCAAGAGAGAGGGTATCACCCAAAGGTCGGGTACTCTGCACGCTCGCTGCTGTTGAACCTAACGGGGGTGTCATGGACATTTGGCCCAAAAGCCTACAACACCAGCTAGATTGCCACCCTTTCACGCCCGTTCCTCCACTCAACCTCGGCCGTCCTCCACTCCTCTGACGAGCTGCCTTCTTCTTATCCCAGCAACAGCAGCCAGTCAAGTCTTGCTCAACCACACCTACGCACACCTCCAGGCCTTCCCTGCCAGAGCTTTAAAACGATATCCCAAGGCAGTGGAACCAAGCCTGCGGTGGGCATCAATCGGTCGCTGTTGGCCGTCACCCCTCCTCTGCCCGTCTAAGTCGTGGCGCGACACCAACCGGGCGTCCTCGCAACATTCAACTACACCAGCGAATCGTCGCACGTCGTCCGAATAAGGTCATCCTATCCCGGGCAAGCCATTCTATTCTACCTGGCACCCGTCGCCAAGCCACTGTCATCTCGTCTTGGGGACTCCGGCCCTGATCTCGAGCGGCGGCCTGTCAGAACCTTGATCAAAGGCAGTCGGCGCCCACGTTTTTGCACTCATCGCGCCTTGATGCTCGTCGCGTGCACTTCAGTCGCTTCCTCCACCCGACCACGACCTCGACTGCACAGCTTTGGTGCACCCGACTCTGACCGCAAGCCAGACCCTAGCCTGTCGATCTCTCGCGATTGCAGCATCTCTTGGTGGCTCCAGCAATAACATCTAATCGAGCAGTTGTGTCGTACCATCGAGACGTCAAGGCTATTCTTGGGTTCATTAACGCCAAGCAAGTCGACGTCGCATCTCTGACCGACTCACCTGCCATCACACACTCACTTTCTCTCCTCACGCGTCACCTCATTCTCATCACCAACCTGTCGTGATTCACGCGCCGCAAACCCTCGCAACTCATACTGACTGCGCAACTGTCACTTGCAATTCATGGCCATCGTCAGAGCGCCCTACATCCACTCGAAACCGGAGCCTTGGGAGACCGGTTGCAGCGACACGCCCTTATTCCTATCAGATCCTTACGCCTTCAACATGTCATATCAGTACATGGCTCCGCCCACGAACCAAGGAGGCATAGATATCTCGCAGCCGAGTTATAGCCCCGGCTTCAAGCTGCCGTCCCAAGATCCTTCCATCATTGACGCGGACTGCAAGGAATCCGAAGGGTCATACGACGAACAAAAACCAACCGCGGCGCTAAGGAGGTCCTTTTCGACGCCCAACGCCGTCCAGATACAGCAGAGCGCCCAGGAGATGCAGAACCAGAGTTCGGGCTCGAGCGAGAAGAAGAGGAATAAGCTCGGCTACCACAGGACGTCTATAGCCTGCAGTAAGTCGTACATGAGTCCTGCCTTGGAACTGTCCCTGGCCCCAATGCTAATGTGCTTGTCAAGGTCACTGTCGCAGGCGAAAGATACGGTGTATTGCGTCTCAAGACGTGCAAAATCGCTGCGTCAACTGCATTCGACTGAAAAAGGAGTGCAGCTTTTATCCCGTGGACCAGCAACCAGGAGGTGAGACGCGGTCAAGAGCACCTGCTCGCCAGGCTGCAGGATCGAGTGTTGGGTCGACAAACTCATCTCCGGCCGTAGCTGCAGGTAGCCCAGGGGAGATAGCCTCAATTCACGCCCACGCAGCCGTGCCCGGCATCGTTCAAGGTAGCAAATCTCAGACGGGCGGTGATGAACTCTACCCTCCCGACGCCAAAGGTTCGAGCCCGGAGCAGATTTGCGTGATGCTGTATATGCTGACACCACGATTCAGTTCCATCGAATGGCATAGCAGGTGGGCAATACAGTTTCGTCAACCAACCTCAAACCGGATGGATGGCAGACGTCAACCCGGCCGCCAAATCTGAGAGTCTCAGCATGTCGTGGCACCCGTACGCCGCCGAGTCGCCAATCAGCACGCAGTTCTCGCCCTATGCGCAGTCCTCGGCCGCATCAGCCACATGGGCCTCTGGGAACTCGGAGGCAGGCTCACACGACGACATGCCATGGTCCGACTTTCCGCCGCCCGCGCGCTCCATGTCGCTCAGCGGCGAGAGTAGTGAGAGCCAACAGCAATTGCAGTACATGGCCGTGGGACAAGGGCCGCCTTATGACCGCCGCCCGTCTGCCATGTCGGACATGTATCCTCACTCGTACGGGGTGCCCGTCGCGAACATGACGACCGGCCCCATCGCCGGCATCGACAGCTCCGCGCCCATGGTACCAGGAACGCTGCCCTCCAACGCCGAGCCATGGCAACAGCCTCTCCTCTCACAGGGTCCGAGCCCCTACACCAAGCAGGGCGCCGTGTTCGACAGCTGGCATTACGAAAAGGCTGGCGGCAACCAGCAGGTTTGGCTTGATGAGCAGCGCGCAAAGTCGACGACGGCCCAGGCTCCCTCAGAAACATACTACTCGACGTAAAGAATCGAGTTCAAGGGGCCTTGCATGCAAGAACCGCTCAGTTTGATGAAGAGTTTACATTTTCACTCCTGAAGACTTGCGCCGCTCGCCTTTATGACACCTGAAGGGTTGATTTCGGGTGCACATTTCATCTTCACCATTCACCTATCCTTAGTTTTTCAGAAAAGCGAGCAACCCCCATGGCGTCTGTTTGAAATCCACGACCAATCGAGCGAACCATTTTTTTCGGCGATGGAAGAGAAGCCATCTTGCTATCGAAAAAATGAAACGCCTGACTCGAATCCGGCTCGAGGAGTAAACGACGGCCTCAGGACGAGCCGGGTCATCATATGCCAGCATCACGTATGATTCAACCCGCGTGCAGCGATTCGACATATTCTTTTCTTTTTCTTAGGAAGGGGCGGGGGAAAGGGGGGGTTTGGATGGGAGAATCGACGTGATTGTTGGAGATCTGGTCGCCGAAAGAACTGGACCGACGAGAAGCATTTTGTATTCATTAATGTGCTGTACACCACGAGGTAATGACTGGGCGCAATGCCGTTTTAGCGGCACTCGGTGGGGGGGCCAGGGCACACGGCAGGGAAGCCAATTGTGTCGTGAATGGCGTTTGAGGGCCGGAGCTACGCAGCAGGCTTTGCGCATCTTGGTGCAGCTTTGCTAGGTTGGGCAAACCGGAGATCGGCCCAGGGGTAGATGAGTACGGGGAGATGAGTGAGGCTTAGGTCGACCCAAATCCAAGGCGTACCAGAACATGGCATCATCGACGGTGGTTGAGAGACACGAACAGATGACTCGAGTGAAGAATTATATTGCTTGACTTGATTATCCAAAAGTGTCAGGAGCATGTAGTTTCGCTCACACGCGTAAAGGACCACTATGACACGTAGACAATGCCCTACGAGACGAGGCGCCAGGTGAGGACGAGCAGGATGACGTAGGCGGAGAGGCTGAGGAGGGTCATGAGGAAGACGGTGTCGCCGCTCGTCTTGAACTTGCGGCGGACGTGACCGTCGGCGGACTCTGTGGTGAAGAACTGACGATGGCCCTGGTGGCGGCGGTAGATGGCGACGAGGAGGACGGCGACGCCGTAGGCGGCGAAGAGGGCGCCGATGGCGTAGAACTCCTGGTTGAAGATTTTGAGGATGACGAGGGCGAAGGAGAATTGGCCGAGGGCGGTGCGCATGTAGGCGCCCTCGTAGGTGCGCTGGGCGGCGCGGACCTCGTTGAGCCTAGAGGAGAGGGTGGGTAAAGAAGATGATGAGATCGAGAATGACGAGAAGTTTTGAGTCATGAGAGACTTTGGTTTGGTGGAAGGGATGGGAGTTTGGCGTGGTGAAAGGGGGGGCTGATGGACCGATGGCATCGACTTACTCTTCATCTGTGAGAATGACGGAGCGGGCGCGATGGAGGCGCAGGTGTAGGTGCTCCTCCGGGTTTGGCTTCGGAAGAAACAAACGTCAGTACATGAGATCGTGATGAATGATGTATGGCGGGAAGTATATGAGGCTCTTGTTTACCTGGAACATGATGGGCGAGGGAGAGTCGTGGCGGCAAGAGGTTTAGGGAGTGATGGGGGAGTCTCTGCCCGATGGACGGAGAGGGGCCATGGGGGATGAGAGGGTCCGCCGGAGGATATTTTGGCGGAAGTAGCAGGTGAGGATGGTTCACTCAAGCAGTGAGTAAGTGTCGCCCGGAGTTGCTGAGAAGAAGTGAGCTTGGTTCGAGTTTGTCTTCTACTTGACTGTTGGCGTATGGCTGGCGAGATGACATGTTGAGACCTCAAGGACGGCGAGGGAGACATGGCGCTTCCAGATTGGGTAATGTGGCACGTGATGCTCAAATTGGTCTAAGCTTGTAGCCTACCCTACGCCTACATACCAAAAGCTTGTTTCATCGTGAAGTGTGTTCTTTAACATCTAACAACATTCTCATAGCCTGGAGAGATTGAGCGCAAAGTGTGTTTACTCCCTTGGTCAACCGGAGTGAAGTGGGCGGTGATGCAGTGGACAGATGCTGGAGACCTGGAGTTAGTTGAGGTACGGTAGGGCTCAGCGAACCCCTGCGAGATGCGGCTCAAAACGATAAGCGCATGTCCCGAATAAAGACACAGGTCATAGATGGATAATGACGAAAAGGAATGTTAGAGACAGAGTAGGGGGGGTTGCTGCGCGTGGCTGAGGCATGGTCAAGCGAAGGAGACATGGTTCGACGAGATGCAAGTTACCTAGCCAAGGGCCAAGGTATGGCGCGAGGGCATTTGTTATGTGCTTGTGTGCCCCATTGAGGCTGAGGAGGGTTTGCTGCTGCATGCTGAGCCTCAACGGTGAACCAATGCAGGGCGGTTAATGAAGAGGGATTGAAGGTGGTCGGTCGGTGGAGAAGAGGCCGAGTCCAGCATCCTTCCCAAGAGCGTGGATTTCTTACCGTCAACAAGGAGTGGGAATGTCAACGGTAACAAGGGCCTTGGGACGTATATGAGGAGAAAGGGGATTTGGTGATACGGCGTATGTTCTGGATCGTGATCGGAAAGGACCCTTGCATATGGCGGCTTTTGAGAAAGGACTGATACATACTGAATCGATACATAAAGGCATCATCTGATGGAGGAGACACAGAGACTGTTGGCGGCCAAGCGAGGCACGGCGTGGCGCAGTCCGGGTCGGCGTTGCGGACTGCGGGGCTGAGGGCTGTACAGTACGTACCTCGATCAACCCCGGCCGGCTCTCGGGGGAAGGGTGCGCGTGCCTTGAGCAAAAAGAGGGGGGGGGGGGTTTGAGAGCTTTGAACCCCGGACTTTTGACGAACCGAGACGGACACTAGAATCGTAGATCAAGGATCAATCGCCTCGGAAGTTGCCTATATTGTAAGGTGATGGTTGTGTGTGGGCAGCGTGTCGTCATTATATCCTATGAAAAGTGATACTTGGCCGCGATTTATCTACAGGTAAGAGGTATAAGGTCCAAAAGGATGGGACTGTACTGTAAAAGTGCCTTGCCTGCCGGGGTGGGTTTAATATCGCTTGATTTGACATTGGGATTCAGATCTGACGTCAATTAATCGAAGTATATGACTGAAGAGAAGGGGGAAAGAGGTTCACGCAGCCACGGCATGGGTCAAGTTTCTCTTTGATGGGCGGTGCAGACAAGGAAGAATGGTGGCTTAGCCGGGCTGCAGACCCGACACCTTTTTTTTTCTATCTCTCTTCCCCTCTCGGTATCCATTCATCGTACGAGAGATTTAGTAACTGAAGCTGGCATCTCATAATGGTAATTTGTATCTCCACTCGCGACGCCTCTGCGCCTCTCTGCAACGATACACAATGAGGTATATCATTAATCACCATGCAATATCTCGAGAGGAGTACTTCGTGCTTCGTAGAGCAGCGCATAATGTGCGGTAGATGCAGGCCTGAGAGCGGCCGACAATGCACCGAAAAGAGAAGCATGTTGTGTTTTGCCAGCGCATGGGAGTGAATAGAAAGGGGTGGGGCACGAGGAACAGACTGGGCTCCGACTCCAACTCCGACTCCGACTCCGATTGCGACTACCGATATCCGACTCGAACCTGGATCGGCCCCCCTTGCCCTGCCTGGCTGGGCCTGTTCCGTGAATTCCTTGACCCGAGTCCGTTTGTCTTTTTTGCAGTCCCTGCCTTCCCCCCTTCCCCGGCCGGGCCTTGCCGAGCGGATCCCGAGTTGAGCCGGGCACAATGTTCCTATCGAAGTGCACTGACGTTTTAACGGGTGAAAAAGTGTCAGTGGCCGATACAAAAGTGTCAAGTGTATATTGCAGGACATGGACGGGGATTTTTTCCCTTATCGGCTCGACCTTTGTGCGCGACTCTACGGCTGGTCTAGGGTGTCGACTCTTGTTGCAGATTGTTTTGATGCCGAGTCCGAGTTTAAAAATCCCCCTTTGTCATTGAAGCTTGATGCTCTGATGCTCTGATTCTCCCGCCCGTCTCATTGACTCGCGTCCCGCAAAGTGGGGGTCTTGTTTAGCAAGGGTATTCCCGGGGAAGCATCATAAAAATCCCACGACCAACAATGTCGACTGACTTCATGATGGAGACGAGAGACGAGGAAATGCATCCTGGTTTATTCCTTTGTGCAATGCAGATTCATTCTTCTCTGCAGAGGACTGAATGCGCGCAACGTATTCGTAGTTTGGAGGACGACACACAGAGTACAGGAGACCAGACGGGTAATCAAACGATAGCTCCCAAGTTAACTTATTTTACACTTTGGAGATACGCAAGCCCGTTGAGTCTGGTACATTGATACTTTAGGCGCTATTCTTAGTGGGCGCAGGGTCCCCTGGCGGCCAATTGACCTATCGCAAGAACTCTGCGTCTACGGAACCATCATTCGACCTTGCTCTCTCTCTAACACACACACACTCTCTCACACATACGCACACGCACACACACACACTCTCTCTTCCAGCCCTACCACCACTGACTGGTCCCGTCTCTTGCGTCTTGGGTTCGTGTCAATGCCAGGTGTTTCTCACCTTTTCTCCCCTCCCTCCTCCCCAGCGTTTCATCTCTCGGAATCCACCCCCGAGCAATCCCAAGTGCCGGGACGGCGCCAAGTGGAGCGGCTCATCCGTTTTTATTCTCCTCTTGTCGAGTCTACTGTATTGTGTTTGTACGGAGTACATTAAACTTGCACTTTTTGTGCGCGACTTGCGAAGTACTGTACTGTCCTGTAGTCCAAGACAGTTAACCATGGCGTGACTCGCCTCGCGTTTGCTCGAGCTCTAATTACTCCGCGGAAGACATCGTGTAAGTCGAATCGGCCAATGCAAAGAATGGCCAGGTTAGGAAAGCGACAGCCAGCAGACATGACGAAGGGGTCCATTTTCTTTTGCGTGATCCGGGAAGCCCTCCCCGCTGAATACCGGTTTCGTACTGGAACTTACTGTACTTTGTGCTTGTGCTTGGATGCTTGCTTGCTGGTGCTGGTGCAGCTTACTGCCTCAGGCCTATGAACGAATCTGACCGGCTCTTTTTTTGCGACATGGATGCCGACCGTTGTCCGGGGAATGTACCTATCCATCAAGCCATCCGTCCTCGACAGGTATCTCATCCATGTAAATTAGGATTATGTCTACCTCAATTCGTCGCTACTAGGGTCTCCGAAATACTTGCATGCTCTACATGCGAGTGATAAGCGCCGTCGCCCAACCTCAGCCCTTGGATTGGATTACTTCCCCATTCATCCTGCAAGGCTTTCTTGCTCCTCCCCTCCCACCTTCCCTCGTGTCTTTCTCTCTCTTGCTTCCTCAATCTCGCCTTTTCTCTCTCAATCTCACTCCTCGCACTTTTCATCGTTTTTTATTTTATTTTCTCCTTGCTCCATTTGCTACCCTCCATCTCAGCCCAAGCCTCATCCACCCGGTCCCCATCCTCATCCCAGTCCCAGTATTCGTACTTCGTACATGCTCCCCCATCACCGATCCTACCTATATCGATTCCCACTCAGTCCGCCTTGCCTGCCGCGCGCACAAGAGATCGCATAGCAGAGTCAAACACAGCCTCGCCCGCGACCTTGTCCTTTCGCATCTCCAGCCACTCGCTGTGTGCCCGCGCCACTGCAAGAAGAGAAAGAAGAAGAAGAAGGAACATGGGATCGGATTAACAGCCCCATCCATAACCATTACCCATGACCTCACCCTGCGCAATCGTTTGCGCCCCAGTCGTGATCGGTCCCTGAACCCTTCCTTCATTTCTGGACCCCAGCCTCGTGTGTGCCTTGTATACCACCCCGTTCCGCCTCGTGCCTCTGAGCAAAGAAAAGAGGTCCGCCTGCCGGGACGATGGCTTTCACCTGTGCTGCCGCGCCGCCATCATCGTCACCCAATCCTCATCAGAATTGCAGCGGCAAACACGAACCCCGCCATCTCACCCCGCCTCAAGCTGTTGCTGCTGCCTTTGCCCGCCACAGTCTATCGCCATCCGTCCTCCAGGAAGACGACGACATTCTATACTCTCAGTCGGCATCTCCGCCTGCCGCCCAATTCGACGCCTTTTCCGCCTCGGCCTCCAACCTGAGCCAGTATCAGCAAAGCGATTTTGGCGATCTTGACCAACAAGACCCCTTCTTCGGCGCCGACTTTACAAACATCCAAGGAGGGAACCCGTCTTTTCTCGACGAGTCAGCCGTTTTGGATAAGCCAGCCTCTGCTGCCAACGATTCATCTGCTTCTCTCCCGTCTCGTCGTCATGAACATGCCGCCGCTGTCTTGTCATATCCCCTGACACCCGCCCATACGGCTTCTGTCCACGCCAATACCCCGAAGAGCGAGCACCGTGGTCTGCCCCCCAGAGCCACCGCCGGACAACCCTCGCTCTCCATCTCTCCAGAACAATTGCAGAAACCTTTCTACCCTCCTACTGTAGCCAACGAGCTGGCCACCATAACGCCGAGCCAATCCAGCAGCAACAGGACAAGTGAGGATAGTCTGGCTCCATTATCTGCTGCCATGGCCACTCAGAGCCCACGAGTTACCGTCTCCGTCTGGGACAAAGACAATGCCTCTCGAGCCCCAGTCGAACGTTCGTTCGAAACCGGCGTGAGTGAGGCGCGTGGCAGCTTCTACTCTGCAGGCGATCTGATTTCTTCAGCGCACGACCTCAACTATGATTCGGCCCCTCGACACTCAAGGGCCCAGTGGCAGGACGAAGACGACGCGCAAAGGCATGGTATTGGCCCGGATAAGCGCGAACACAGGGAGACCATGAGCGTAAACCAGGCTGCTTCTGAAAGAAGTATTCAGCAGCGCAACCGCGAGGTGGGCAGATGGCTTTCCGAGCGATTCGATGGCTCCTCCATACCTCAAGATATCTCGGCGCAGCAGATTCGCGTCATTGAAGAGTCGAGACCGCAGCACAACGACGGCATTCCGCTGGGCGATCAGACTGAAAACAAATATGTCGATGGTCAGACTTACTACAATGAGTCCGGCTCAGGCCCGATGAGCCAGATGGATCGCGACATTGTCGCAGACTCCAAGTGGTCAGACGCTCCAATGCTCCCTCATATTACCAGAGGCATCTCGGGCCGGTCACAACCGCAGTCATCCCAAGCGGCAATAGAGCGGTTCGAGCTGATGTGTCGTGACAACGACTCTATTCTGTCTCGCTCGGCGACTTGGGGCACTCGTCGACGCAGCCATCCAAGTGTCCTCGATATGGAGATCGAGGGCATCACCAGCGGAAGCTTCTTCAAAAAGCTGTCTTTGAGCCGTGGTAGTGGAGATAGGAGTAGCAAAGCCGGAAACCTTCTCAAGGAAATCCGTGGCTTTGTTAGGCGACCGAGCGTCAGTTCCTTGCGCAAGCGTTCCCGCAGTCGTTCTCGCGGTGGCGCCGATGAAGGATCCCCTCAGCGCTCCGGGAGCGAACAGCTGGCCAAGCGCGAGAGTACACCCCGATTGACCCCCATGTCGCGCTCGCCGAGTTGCGATAAGAAGTCGACGCCCAGCATCAACACCACGCTGGTGTCCATGGCCCAGAATATCGTATCCCTGGGCGCGGCTCACTCGCGCCGGGGCTCCGTCAGCGGCAGCAACACGGGAACCTCCCCGAAGAACAACCCCACCAGTAGCCTCAGCGTCAGGAACACGCTTGGCCGGCCGCGCAGCAAGTCGGACATCACCAAGGCGTCTGCCTCGGTCAGTAGCGCCGCGGATGGCTTTCAGAACCTCATGGGCATGTGGAAGCGCTCTGGCGCACCGCCGGTTCCCACCCTTGCCAAGGCATGTAGTATGGATGCGGAAGAGGATGATGATGACGACGACGAGGACGTTGAAGAAGATGGAGACGTTCGAGCAGATCCCGACATCATTGATGGCGTGACGCCCAACTTTGCAGGTTTCCGGCAGTACGTCCTGTCGTTGAACCCCGGGCTGGACGAGACTCACGGCTACCTCGTCGATCGCATCGCCCATCAACAAGTTATAAGGTATAAGCATTTGCTCAATGCAAAGGTCAAGCACCTTGGCCAAGGTGCGAATTGCCCGTCCGGCGCCCTTTGCACGGCGCTTGGGGGACCCGGTAGTGCTCCCGATCAGACGAGTGATGTCGATCCCTTGAATGCCAATATCAACGACGGCAATGACGACGGCTCGCTAGGCGAAGAAGTCATCCCCCCCGAGAGGTACCCTCCGGGCATCCCCTTGCCTCCTACGCAACGCCTGCCTGCCGAATTTGAGTGTCAGCTATGTTTCCAGCGCAAGACGCCTAAGAAGCCTTCTGACTGGAGCAAGCACGTTCATGAGGATGTTCAGCCCTTTACCTGTACTTGGGACAAGTGCCGGGACCCCAAAATATTCAAGCGCAAGGCCGACTGGGTCCGTCACGAGAACGAGGGTCATCGGCATCTCGAATGGTGGACCTGTGATGTTGATGACTGTCGGCACACGTGCTATCGGCGGGACAACTTTCTCCAGCATCTAGTACGGGAGCACAAGTTTCGTGAGCCAAAGGTCAAGACCAAGGCCGCTATGAAGCGAGCGGGCGGGATGGACCCAACCTGGCAAAGGGTTGAGCAGTGTCACGTCGACACGTCGGTGCGGCCTCAAGATGAACCGTGTCGATTCTGCGGCAAGGTGTTGCCGACATGGAAGAAGCTCTCGGTGCATGTAGCCGCGCACATGCTGCAGGTTGCGCTACCTGTGCTTCGACTCGTCGCTGTCAAGGCCAGAGAGCTGAACGCAGACACGATCATCAGTCCCGTACAAGATCCGCCAGCACGCTCTATGGCATCCTTTTCTAGCCAGTCGACACCGGGCATGGAGTATCCAGGCCTCACTGGTCAGCCCTTACAACGACAACATTATCAAATTAATCATCAGCAACAGCACATGGGATATGCGGGCCAAGGGTCCTTTGCGTATCCCGTTATGCAGCCAGTTCAGAACCAGGATTCATACTATCCGCAGGCTTTTGCCGTGAATGCGCAGAGCATTCAGCAGCCTGTTGTGGGGGTTAGCCAATTTCACCACGGACTCCTGCCGAACAATGGGCTGCACGCCGTGCAAGGTCCCGCGGCTGGGTTTGCGAACGACCCCCAAGTGTTTCCTGGCAACGATCTAGAGCCATTTCCGCAGTTCAACGCCCTGGGGCTTCAGAATGTACCGGACATGTCCATGGCAGGACATCTCGGCTACGAAACGATGGCACACCATCAAAGCATCAATGGAAGCCCGTACAGCGCGCACGAGAATCTCTCTACGTACTCACACTCGCCTCATCACAACGACGGAAGTGGACAGGGCCAGGAGGCGCAATGGACCGACGCCCGCCTGAATGGATTCCTCTGAATGCTGCAGCGGCGCAGCATGGGTTGTGTAGTGGGTAATGCCGAAATGCGTACAAGAGTGACGGCATTTGCTTTGGTTATGACTTGCATTTATAACTTCTTGGATGAGGCGCTAAAGAGGGCATGGAGTGAATAGTATCGATTAGCGGTCCTCGTTCTCGGCGACTGCCAAAGAGGGATCGGAGCTGGGTTACATTGTTTGAGAAATGGCCGAGATTACGAGATGCCTGTCGCGGATAACGATGTCCAATGTTGAATGATTACGATTGAATACTTTGCACAGCCCAAGCAATGGCAAGAATATGCCTTGTCGTGAAGAGTATGAAGTTGCAACTCGCAGTCGTAGGCTCTTGGGGTGCTCGATGATGTATTGCGCATGCAACTCGGCTCACGAATCAGATGACGAGTGAGCCCGAGAGATGAAGTCGGGACGAGTCGCCTCGCGTTTTGCACGGGGAAAGCGCACCGCAGATCCGGGCCTCGGGCGCGCCGAACACGGAGACTCAAGCGGGTTTGAGGGTTTTTGAGTCGCGAAGAGGGGGGGTAGCTGGCCCCGGGCCGGGATGACTGATCTACGGCATTTTCTTGCTCAATAAGGATAGGCGGCTCTTTTTCGTCTGCTCCGTCGGCACCAGCGTCGCATATTGTTATCTGCCTCTTACGTCTTCTTTTTGGCGGACAATAGGGAGAAAGGGGGGGGGGGGATGAAATACGAAGGGCAAGGGGAGGTGGCGAGTCAAGACGGGGAGAAGGGGGGCGGGTAAGCCTTGGCTCAAGAAAGTCGGAAGAAGTTACGTAGGTATAATAACAAAGTCGTATCGGAGTGTGCATGTAGATGCTGCAAAGATGGAGGATAGGAAATGAGAGATGGGAAAGGGGACAATGCTTGTGTTGATTTCATCGTGTGGAGAATTATACTCATTTTTGCTCTGTAAGAAGTACAGTAGGCCAAAGTTGGAGTAATAGATGGAAGTAAAGTAAAGTAAAGTAAAGTAAAGTAAAGTAAAGTAAAGTAAAGTAAAGTAAAGTACAACATCTGTATTCTTTGTGGTTATTTTTAGACGCGCTGCGCGAGATTGGACGTGTTCTCTCGGAATACGGCATCCCATCTCTCTTTCTGTCTTGTCCGGATACTTTTGTACGTTGGCATTCCCGAACAGGGAAGAGGTGGAAAAGGGGGACCGGTAGCTAACCCGCTTTTTACAGGTTGCTGCCCCTCCCCCCGGACTGAGTGTGGGGGGCAGCGGGGGCTTCGCTGCCAATACAGTACAGTACGTACCTGCAAGTTACGTACGGGCATGGGCATCGATGGCTTGGGAGACGGCACTGCCGCCCGGCGATCCTGCCTAGGTAGGTACGCTGTGGGCAAGGGAGCAGTTTTACGTGGAGGAATCTAGGTTTCATTCTTCTTTTCTTTGGGTAGAAGAAGGATGGAAGAATGACGAGGAAAGACGTTTGAACGTTGCTGCCAATATCCAAAGCTTTAAAGGAGGTTGAGAGGCCATACGGATATCCGGAGTAACTTTACGGCGCCGGAGAGAATGGGGGGCGGGTTTGGCTGGTTGGCGGCGTCATGGAGGCCTTTTTCCGCCTTGCGTTTGAGAGGAAGCAGGGTCGGGGAATAAGACGAGGGGAATAAACAGACGTCAGAGGGGAAATGGCACTTGTCTTTGGGAAAAAGGAAAGACTTCGGGACGCGGCGGCTCTTGGAAAGACCGGCCGCACGGCGCGTCAGAAGGGGGGGATGGAGGGGAACTCTGGGACGGGAGCCATCTGCCATTTTGTCCCCTAAACGCCATCTACGACATTTTCCCCTTGTCTAGTGCCGAGTCCCTGCACAGTCGCCACTTGTTGCTCGGTTTACGTACTTGCAGTACTGCACTCGTACCCGCAGGAGGGATACCTAAATAGAGAAATAGTGAAAATGGAAGAGGATGGCTGCTTCGATCCCCCGCTGACGAGCTGAATTGTGGGTTCCGGTGTTTTTTCAAGGTGCCAACTACGTATGTACAAAGTACGGGAGAGAAAGCCAATAAACGGGGCGAGCATAATGGCAGCAGACTGCTGTCAACTCGGGAGGTACGAGACGGAGGAAGCACAAGACTGCAGGATGTCGGGTATTGCGAGACCAGGGCCGCCGGCGGTGCACCGACGAATCCATGTCGCGAGGGCAGGGTGCGTGAATGGCGAGTCAGGGGGAAGGAGAATCTGGGCAGCTAAATAAACACTGTGCTACTTGGTGCTCAAAGGGTATAAATGCACAGTTTCAGAAGTCAAGGAGCATTGATGATTGGCAGTTGGAGGCCGCTGGTCTGGGCATGGGTTGCAGGACGGTCAGGAGCAGGGAGTTGGTGATAAGCATGCCAAGTCGGGGGATGCGTATGAATGAGAACCTGTCTGAAGTAGAGAAATCCGATCCAAATCCATCAGGAAGAACAATGGCTGGCATCGTGTTTTGCGTACAGTGATAGGGTCGATGCCCTTGTGGCTCCGTGCGCTTTGTACGCGCGTCCACCGATGATGTTGAGAAGGCATCGATAAAAGTAAGGTACCTGAACATGCACGTCCGAATCCGTACACACATGTGGTGAGTGGTTGTCGTTCCCGTTCAAGTGTCCTCGTGGGTCCGAGTCTCAGGGCGGCTTCCCTGTCCGCAGCCAATGAGGGCAAAAGGGACCCCTAGTTCATGTCTCTCGGCTGGCTGTGGGCAAAGGAAGCCGCCCCCTGGGAAGTTTAGTGGGCACTGGGCAGTGACAGTGGCAGTGACATCGAAGACGAGCGAAAAAGGACATGCGCTTGCGCTGGACGAGGTATCTCGGGAATTTCATGCAGCAACAAGACGACGTCTATGCGTTTACCTGCAGTGTAATGTGATGTTACAAAGCAGGTAGGCAACTTGCAGTCATTTCGAATACGTGCTGCATCTTGACAGATCCGTTTCAAGCAGAAGTACGTTTTGGAGAGATTGGACGCACTTAATGAGAAAAAAAAAGACATGTCTCCAATCTGGCTGCTGATGAAAGAAGGAGATGAAGGTGCATTTCGAATCTTGCAAGGACTTTGAGATTTTGGACCCAACAAGCATACTGTGCAGTACCTACCCATCTCTCGTACAACTTCCTTGCGCACATCGAGAGAGCAACACTCGACTTCAAAGGTACGCTCACGGACGCGCAGAGGCCTGCAAAGTAACTTTCTCCTCCTCCGGTCTCCCATCACCCGCCTGCTGAACCGTCCGAGTCCTTCCCATTGTGCTGCGTCTGGGCGTTGCCGGTACCTGGCGCTACCTCGGATTGGCCTGGACGGGGAGAGAAGACGGGAGTCAATGCGCCCACCAGCGCACATGCGTTTGCACATTGCGCTCATCAATGGGCCAGTCGGTGCCTTGCCTGGACTTTGCGCTAGGGTCTGCCACTGCCACAAGACGAGCTGGGAGACAGGTAGGTACCTGCTTGGTGGTGCTACTTGACGGGGGCGCCGATGTTCCTTTTCGAACTCTCCCCCCCCTTTGTCCATGTCCATCCTTGTCCATGTCCCTGCCTGGTTGGCTCCTCCTGCCTTCCTCCCTCTCGCTCCTTGGCTCTTGCTTTCTCTCTCATTCTTTCCTCTCATTCTGTCCTTCTCTCTCTCTTTCCCGCAATCTCATCCACTCGCGTCTCGTTCTTTCCTTGTTTTTGTCGATTCGCAAATTCCTTTCTTTTCCCTTGTACTGTCGCTTCTCTCCCCTCTTCCGTAACAGTCGTTCGCTGCAATCGATCCTACAAACCGAATACGTACAGCCAAAGTATAAGCCGTTCGAGGCCAACGACGCCTCGACTTCTCACCACCACCACCACCATCAACCCGGACTCTGGCTCGGCTCTCTTCCCTCTCAGACGCCTTGCTTGGCGCGGCTCCTCCCCACCCTCTTTCTCTTGGGACCGCCCAAGTCCCACCTCGCTACTCACGACGGCTTGTTTCAGCGTGGCTCCTTAGTCGATACTCCGGACTCGCTATATCGCACAACACTCGGCCCCTGAGCCTCCACACACCTAACAAAGGCGCTCTCTCCCTCACTTCGAATTCCCCTCTCGTCGACTCTCATTCTTTTTTCAGACATCGTCACCGGCCTCGCCTCTTCGTCTTCTCCTGGCTTGCTGCCTCTCACGATACGCCATCAACGGCCTCGGCGAGGACTCTCCTCTCGCTTTGGTCTTTGCCGCCTCTCGCTCCGACTCTTGATCGCTTCATGTTCCATATCATTCGTTACCAGGGTTGACCCTTGGCCGCTTCATTCATGCCCTGTGGGCCTTGTTTGTGACTTGTACATTCACCATCATCACTGACTCTTTCCTACTCGCGTTCGCACATGACACGACCTGAACCATTCTTTCTGCCCCTGAGATTCTAGTCTGCAACTACGACCGGCTTCGACACCGCCGTAAACGACGAGACCCCTATCACCAAATCTCCCAGATTCATCTGGAGAGTTGGCTTCGCGCAATAGTCCTCGTGAAGCGATAGAAACGACGCGGCTAGACGACACAGCGGGCCTGCAGAGTATACTCTGCCACCTCACGAAGTCGACGCGACTGTCGCCATTGCATCGACGACAAACCGAACGTCTATTTCGAATCCCCTTACCTAGTGAGCTACAACGCGCCTGCCGCGAGCATGGCTCGCTTCGACTCCTCACGATGGACCTGGTCCAAGGCGCTTCTCCTTACCGGCCTCCTCATCTCGCAGGCATGGGCCGGGGATATCCTCAAGACGGACGGCTTCAGCACCTGCGAGGCCGACAACAGCATCAAGGTTGAGAAGGTCGACGTCACCTACGATAAAGACGCCAAGCTTGTTACCTACAACGTGGCCGGTACCAGTCTCAAGGAGCAGAACGTCACGGCTACTCTCGAAGTCACGGCTTACGGTAATACCGTTTTCACCAACACCTTCAACCCCTGCGACGCTGGCACCTTTGTTCAGAAGCTGTGTCCTGTCCCTGCCGGCACCTTTGCCGCTTCCGGCACCCGCGAGATCCCAGGCGCCTTTGCGAACGCGATCCCTGGCATCGCCTTTCAAGTTCCCGACATATCGGCCCTGGCCACCTTGAAGCTCAAAAGCCTGGACGGCGGCAAGTCTGTTGCCTGTATTCGCTCACAAGTCTCCAACGGTCGGTCTGCAAAGGTTGCAGCAGTTCCGTACATTGCCATGGGCATTGCTGGTGCCGCCTTTATCGCCTCCGGCCTGTCCACTCTTAGCGGCGTCATGTCCGGCGCGGGCGCCGGCTCCGGGGGTGGCATGGGCACCATCAGCCCCAGCTTCACCGAGGTCTTTTGCTACTTCCAGGGCATGGCTATGAATGGCATGCACTCGGTTAACTATCCTCCGGTGTACCGCAGCTTCTCGCAGAACTTTGCCTTCTCCACTGGGCTCATCCCCTGGGAGCCCATTCAGTCGTCTATTGATAAGTTCCGCGCCAGCACCGGCGGCAATTTGACCGAGGATAGCGTCGAATTCCTCAAGAACGCAACCCTTATTTTTCCCGATGGCTCGACCTCAACCCCGAACAAGGGCTTTCTCAACTTCAAGAGAGCCATGGACGACCTTGCCGTCCTCGCTGCCCGCCAGATTGGGCCAAGCGATAACTCCAACGCAACAACGGCCGGCTTTCAGCACTACGTCAAGGGTATTCAGGCCTACTCGGAGAAGCTCGCCGTTCCAAAGTCGGACATCTTCATTACGGCTCTTCTCGCCGTTGCAATCGCCATTGCTGCGATCGTCGTTGGCATCTTACTCGTAAAGGTCATTTTGGAGCTCTGGGCAATCAACGGCAACTTTCCGAAATCACTTGCCGGATTCCGCAAGCATTATTGGGGCTCCATGGCGCGCGCCATCACCTCGCTTATCCTGATTCTTTACGGTATCTGGGTTCTTTACTGCATATTTCAGTTCACGCACGGCGATTCCCCCGCCGCCAAGGCACTCGCCGCAGTCACTCTCACAATCTTTACGGGCATCCTGGTCTTCTTCACTTACAAGATCTGGAGCACTGCTCGTAAGTTGAAGCAAGCAGAAGGTGCTGCTGACGGACTTTACTACGACAAACAAATCTGGACCAAATACTCCATCTTCTACGATGCGTACAGGAAGAACTACTGGTGGCTCTTTGTCCCGGTCATCGTGTACATGTTTGTCAAGGGCGCAGTGCTAGCCGCCACCGACGGCAGCGGCCTCGTTCAGACGATTGCCATGCTCGTCGTCGAGGGCATCATGCTCATTCTGCTGCTTTGGAGTCGACCATTTGAACGCAAGTCGGGCAACGTCATCAACATTACCATCGCAGTGGTCCGCGTCCTTTCCGTCGCCTGTATTCTGGTCTTCGTTGAGGAGTTTGGAATCAAGCAGACGACCCAGACCGTGGCAGGCGTCGTCCTCATCGCGGTCCAGTCAGCTCTGACCGGTATCCTCGCCATCCTCATCGCCTGGAATGCCATTATTGCCTGCTGCAAGGTGAACCCGCACCGGAAACGCAGAAAAGACATGGGTAAGTAGTTTGTTCCTATTTATCTCCTTTACGCTCGCCCCTTCAAGATGACGCGTCATATCTAACAGAACACTGCAGAGAAGCGACAGCGAGACATGGACACACTCACGCCTCTCGATGCTCGCAACACCATGCTTCTCGACACCCACCCGCCTCCTACGCGAAGCGGCAAGATGTCTGTGCACTCATACTCGACCGAATACAAGCCCAAGTCGCTTTCTCGCGTCGACTCGTCTGAGCACTATCAGTCTGTGCCTCAAGAAATGGGAGGCATGTATCCTACCCGCACCAACGGAGCACCTTACGAGGCAACGCGCAAACTAGTCGACAACGCGAGTCCAATGGGAGGCGCCGAGCCCTACGACCCCATGTTTGCGCGCTCCGAGCGCAACTACAACGGACCTGTCGGCTCTGGCTACGGTTATGGACAAGGGCAATACAGCCAAGGAACCTTTAGGTAGATTACACTCTGAGATTGGCGCAAGCCTGCAAACGCGAGATTTGGGAGGAAAAAGTCGGACATTTGCGCATCATACCCCGGTCACGGTCCTTACACTTTGCGGAGCATCGCACACAATCCTTTCCTGACATATTTTGATATCTTTACCCGCAAGACACCGCTTCTTGCGCTGCCTCGCGTACATGATGGACTTTGGGATAATCCTTTTATTTTACTTTTGTCGATATAATGGGGCAAATGTGTGTATAGCCGCATCGCCATGAACGAAAGTCACGACGGTGGTAACGACCGTCCTGAACTCGTCTTGGTATATAGGACGCGGGACACGGCGTCTATGAAGAGAACTTGCATGCAAATTTTGAGTATGTACGTGATGAAATGATAAGGGCCAGATGGCGCACAGCTGGCTACGTGCGCTGGTACACTCCTGGTTGGTTCCATGCGAGAAGAACTTCTCGAGGTCTCGAGTCTTTAGACCGGCCACCACGTAGGAGCAGCCGTCGTTGGGATTAAATGGGCCGAAGCGGGAGCCGACGGCACGGCCGAAAAAAATCTATACAATCTCACCCTCTCCCCCCAGAAACAAGATAAAACGCAGACCCAGAAATACCAGAATAAATGCCCATGCTGGATGCCAATGCTTAAATGCCCTTTGGTGTCCCCCACTCCCTGATAGATGCTGAATCTCCTTGAAAAGCAAGCCCTTGATTAGAGTCTACGCAAAGCCGACATGTTCCGCAGCTAAAAGGGGCCGGTACGGATGACGTTAGGTCGACAGTGCGAGACATGCGTCGACTGCCAGTCCGACTCTATGGGAAATGGTAAGCAAGATGCGCAACATGTGAGATGTAAGGCTTTCAAAGGGCTGTGGCATGTGCGGTAAAGGTGTCGAAACTCACCTTCCTTCCTTCTGGTACACCACGTCGCTGATAATGTCCCTATCGAGGTCCGGAAACATGCCGGCTAACGTCTCCACGACGTTGGCGTGCTCTGCCCGCTGCATCCGCTGCGCTTCCGCAACCTCGGCGCTGGCCTGTCGCGCGGCAGCCTCTTCGGCTGACAGGCTGTGCCTCGACGACGGCCGCGACGGAGCGTCGGCACCTCCGTCGCGCTGGTAACGCCTCGACATTTGCTCTGCTGGGGACCCCGCCGTCCTGGGCGAGGTAGCTGAGGGACTCGACGAGGACGGTCCGGGCTCATCGGAGAAGATGCGCCCAATCGTTGACAGGGGTCTCTGGATACTCCTCAAGAGCCCAGTGATAGCCGGACCATCCTCCCTAGGCTCCCCTTCACTTGACAGAGGAGATCGAGGCGGCGTCGAGTAGTCGGCTCCGTCTGTCGACTGTCGCGCACTGCCGCCCTCTGCAGCGCTGCCTGGGTTCGGAGAGCGCTTCTCGTTGAAGGTGGCATGCTGTGTTATGACGGGCGACAACGCAGAATGTCTCTCAGCGATTGCTGATACAGCCGCCTCGACATTCTTCTCAAACTCTTCATCAGAGATTGTCAGTGATGAGCGATCCATGCTCTCGATAAACTGTATGGCGCCCATCTACTTCGGGATCAGTATAGTGACTCGAGTTTATGCGCGTTGCTAAAGCATACCAACGAAGAGAGGTAGTATCCTGCTTCGCCTCCGAGCTTGTCTTGGTTCCGAAACCGGAGAATGTACTGAACATTAGACACTAGGTGCTCGGGATTTGATTGCAGCACAACATAGATGAGCAAGGGCATGAACGAGTCTGCAGAAGAGTCCGACTTTTGGTGCTTCAGAAGACCTAATTTCGTGTGAGTAGAGGCAAACAGGGAAAGTCGGGTCAAAGGCTTACCAAAGATGACTTTGGAGCAGTTCAGCACGCAAATTATCTTATCCCGCGGTGCCCTGTAAGACTTGATCTTGACGAGCTCTATCATCAACCGTCAGCCGGGTCCCTTGGCAGAGTTTTTGTCGTTGCAGCTGTTCACTAGCAATTGAGTGACTAACCTTGTTGAGCCAACCTCAGAAAACGGCGTCCGCTTTCTCCAAATGCAGGAATATCGAGGTGTTCCTCCTTGATCCACCCGTAAATGTTGATCTTTTGTGTCAGTATATCGTCACGTTCGACGTCTTCTTGGTGCTGGCCACGCCGTCCAGGGCCCATGGGCACGTCACCTCCTCTCCTCTTGGGCTTGGCGCCGGGAATGGGTTTCGGAGGCGCTATCGCCGGCGAGAATGTTTGCGTGTATAGCCTATTCATGACGAGCTTCTCCATGCCTTCGCGCGCGTTATCAAATTCAGCATCTGACACCTCTCGCCAGACCTCACAGAGAGCCATCTTGTTGGCAATGAATGCCAAAAAGTCGCTAATAATTTTGACCTGCTCGTGAACCATCCACTGCCTCTTGCCAAACTCGGATAAGAACGACTTTAGATATCTCGCGACGGGGTCAGCCTTCTTGTTCCGCAACTGCTCCAGAAAACGGTGAAAGTCGAATGGAAGTGAAGGTTCCGGTTCCGGTTCAGGAGGCGGGGGCCGATGAACGGGCAGAGAGGGCGACAGCGGAGAAGCGAGCCCAGATAGCGACCGTTCGCTTCTCGCATGCTGCAAGTTGAGATGAAGAGGACCGTCTTTAGGTGGCACTGGAGGTCCGCGATCATCTACTGGCTTTTCTTTGGAGAGGATGCTGGAAGGAGAAGACGTCGAAAGCCGCAGAGCGTTCATGTCTTGCAACTGGGTGGGAGAGAAAGGAGTTGCAGGTTCGAGACTGGACTTTCGGGGCGGATGCTGAAGCGAAGTGTTCAACCGTGGAGAAGCGATGCCAAGCCTAGGGCTCATGATGTCGTCTTCGCCTGGGCCACCACCGGCTTCGCTGAACTGCTCCATGATGCTCTGGATCTCGGATCGGGAGCCTGTATCCTGATCCTCCTCGCTAGCATATCTCTTCTCATCTTCGTCGAGTGCGGCGGGAGATTGGGCGGTCGACTCGTGCGACCTAGCATTAGAGGGAGTTCTGGACGGCGGCTGTGAGGTGATGGGGGTGGCAGGCGTGGGATCGACATAGCTCGGTGGCTCGGCGGTGAGGAACTGTGAGGCGGTGTTGACCAGAGGCGGTGGGACTTGGGCCTTGACGGTCGAGGTCTCGGGGGCCAAGGGCTCTGGTTCAGACAGGAGGGCTGGCGGCTCGGCAGGCTGCTTGCCTTTGGAGAGCGAGTCGTTCTCGTCGGCAGGTTGCGGCTGAAGTTGTTGAGAATCCTCGTGGTCGGGAATGACTGTCGTGTGAACCTGGGCGTCTGGTGATATCGTCGTTATAGTCTTGAGCTGTTCATCGTGCGATATCGAGGCATCGTTCCGGTTCTGAGAAGCGTCGTCCCCGGAGCCAGCAATCATCTGGACATCCGAGGCTTGAGTCTTGAGATGAGATGGATCATGGTTGCCGGGCGAGTTGTCGCGCTCGTGGGCTGTCTGTTGCTCGGGCGGAGACATGCGCAGCAGCTGCGGCCGCACGAGCGGGATGGGGGAGAGGTTACGAGGAGAGGCGAGATTCGAGCGATCGGGCTATTCGATTAAATCATGGGATGAGAAGATGACCTCTGCTGCGTGGGTTCGGCAAAGTGGAGATGGAATTGAGTGGCCGAGGCTGGATCAGGCTGACCGTTTGGTTTGGCAGTTGGCAGTTGGCAGTTAGCAGCGGCGTAGGCCTAAGAGTTGGCGTTTTGGGTAGGAACTCGGGGGTAACTTTAACTTGGGAAGCAGTGAGTGAGGGAATGCGGGAGGGGATGTGGGGCCCCGAGTCGGAGGCAAGAGCAGGGGACCAGGTTGCCTGCTCTAAAGTAAGAGTACGTACGAAGTACCTAGGTACTCTTCTTGCATGCAGCACAAGTCACGATATAGGTAGGCCTACAGTATTGATCATGAGTTTCATGAGCGCGCACATGATTATACAGTAAGTTATCAAGTTTCAAGATGCACTCAACCCGTAATAAAACAGTATGAGGATTATACCTAGGAAAAGTGAGGAGATTGTGGTTCTAGCATTCATCTCTATGGATTCAAGAAGTAAAGACAAGTCGCTTATGCACTCTTGTCATTTCATGTTCTCCTACAAAGTAGTCTCCATTTCCTTTTTCGCCTTACGACTTTGAGTCTTGAACAACACGACAACAAACTTTTAACTACAAACACATTCATAAGTAGGCTCGAGATCAATCCCGCCGACAGCGACATCTTCAAGAACTCGAATGACATTTCATGACTTAGTCTTTCAAGTGCAACACCATCTCATGACATACGCCGAGAACTGACAGCAATGCCAAGCATAAAGCAGATGCATGCATCACGAGGACTAACTTACAACTTTGCACCCTCAACACGCTACACATTACATACTACACAACACACACTATGCACTTGTCCGACGAAACAGGACTAAGCGCCATGCTTCCGGATCGAAATGCCTACCAGATGCGGCTTAAATGCACCAACGTTGCGCCGCCCAGGCCCATGTCTTAGAGTTCCCGCATCACATTCCAGACGCTTGGAGAAGTGTTATATTACGTAGAAGAGCGCATGATTGACCCTTCTGATGCGCAATAGATCCACGAATAACTCATGCTCAAGTTTGCCGCCTGCTCATTCGCGCGCACTCGACTTTGCTATACGCCCCTGCTGCTACATGGAGTTTCGCCATGCAGTTATCCGCCTCCCTCGTAGCAACGCTGCTGGGCGTCGCATGCGCATACTTTATACACCAAAAGATACTCGAGAGCCTGAGCGACTCTGCAAAGGCCAGGAAGCTAGCATGTAAACCGCCCGTCGTCGATCCTTACCATGACCCCAGCGGCTTCTACGGCATGCTCCTGTGCATCTGGGCACATCGCGCAAACAGGCTCCCCGTCTTTGTGCAGGAGCGCATAGACAACCTCGAGAGGCTCCTGGGTCGTTCTGTCAAGACTTTTGGCGTGCGCCTGCCGTTCTTCAAAGACGTTGTCTTCACCCTGGATCCCCTCAACATCCAGGCCATTCTCGGCTTCAAGTTTCGCGATTTCGACCTCGGCGTCAACCGGACAGAAAACTTTAAGCCGATACTAGGCAATGGCATTGTAAGTCCACTGCTTTGAGTCTCTTCGCCTCTGATGAAACATGGCCGAAGCTGATATTGCGCAGTTCGCCGCCACCGGGAAGCAATGGGAACACTCGAGAGCCTTGCTTCGCCCTCAGCTCTTGAACAACAAGATCAATCTCATGCAAGAGGAGACTCACATCGGAGCTCTCATTTCGGCACTCGAGTTTCGTCAGAGCGAAAGTGGCTGGACCGAGTTGGTGGACCTCCAAGATCTCTTCCTCCGCTACACCCTCGAGTCCACCACAGACTTTCTCTTTGGTGAGAAGATTCACCTACAGCCCGGAAGGACGCCGGCGTCCGCGAAACATGCTGCCTTCGCCGACGCAGTCGACTTTGTGCAGTCCAGGATATCGACTGGCGCCAAGCTGGGTCCGCAGTACTGGCTGGTGCACACTCCCAAGTTTAGGCGGGCAGTTGAGACGGTCGACTCCTTTGTTGGCGAATTTATACGAACTGCCATTGAGCGGAGTAAGGAGACAGCAGACTCGATCGCCTCGGAGAAGCACTCGGTTCTTCAATCGCTCCTCAAAGATACCCGAGACCCAAGCGAGCTACGCAACCAACTCCTGAGCATACTCCTCGCAGGGCGTGACACCACTGCGTCGACGCTCGGATGGTTCTTCTACATCATGGCCGAGCCTCGGCACGAAAAGACGTTTCAGCGATTAAGACAAGCAGTCCTCGAGAGCTTCGGGACGAGTTCGAGTCCATCGGAGATTACGCTCGAGAAAGTCAACGCCTGCCAGTATCTTCAGTGGTGTATCAGCGAGTGCCTGCGTCTGTATCCTGCAGTGCCCGTCAGCACGCGAATCGTCCTCAACGACACGTATCTACCAACGGGTGGCGGCCTGGACGGGGAGTCGCCCATCTTTATGAAGAAGGGGGAAGAAGTGGCTTATTCGGTAAGAATCCTCTGACCTCTCTTTGGTGTTAAACGTTTTCTCCACGTGTGTAACAAAGCGCTGAACTGCTTAACAGGTCCATCTCATGCAGCGTTGTAGAGAGCTTTGGGGCCCAGATGCCGAGGAGTTCAGACCCGAACGTTGGAAGGACCGCTGTACTAGGTGGATCTATCTGCCATTCAACGGTGGTCCTAGGACTTGCATAGGACAGCAGTATGCCCTGACGAGGATAGCCCATTTGGTGATTCGTCTGGTGCAGCGGATCGAGGCCATTGACGGATCAGAGATTGGACCAGTCCAGCAGGAGCTGACCCTTGTGAATTGCCCTGCAGAAGGCGTAAAAGTAAGGTTGCGTATGGCAACATAGGCAGATAATTAGAATGGAGTAAACTGTCAACTCGGTCTGTCTTCACTCCTCAAGCGGACACATTGATATTTCGACGTAGGTGTACGCCACTTCCCCAAGGATCATTCCTGAACCCTCATGTTTCTGGTATATTTTGCTTCAGTATTCTATACCAGGATACGGGCGACTTCAACTGTCTGTAGTCGCTTCAAGTAGAAAGGATTGACAAGCCCAGCTCGTCAACCATGTCTCGAGTAAGTTCGTCTGATTGCCAGCTACATGAGCTGGATCTCTGCGTTCTGCAGAGACGATAAACAAGGAGCTCACGGGTTTCAGGTCACAAAAAGGTCTCCCAGACCACAGAGCATCTAGTCAGCTCGAGAACCTTGTCTGATCTAATGCCATTTTTAAAAAAGGACACTCTAAATAGATAACCTAATACCGCTTTGAATCGGCATGAATAACATCCGCCGCCTTTTCGCTAATCATGTAGACCGGCAAGACGATGAAATATCCCGGGATTTTAGGAAAGACGCTCGCATCCACCACTCGCAAGTTATCCACCCCGTGGACGCGGAACCTGGAGTCGAGAACGGCCATGGGATCCTTCTTGGCGCCGATCGGGCTCGTGCAGCACGCGTGATGGCCCCAGGCCTCCTGCTTGACCCATTCCCTCATCTCGTCGGACGAGTTGGCCCGGGACGCCGGCCAGACCTCCTCAAAGGGCTTGGGCACCTGGGGGATGGACTTGATGGAGTGCCTGGCCCACATCATGCCCTCGACCATGGCCTGGGCGTCGAGGTCGGCCTGGCGACGGCTGTTGGTGCCCGTGTCGAAGGAGTTGAAGGTGATGATGGGCGTGTCTCGCGGGTCCTTTGTCCGCAGCAGCACCGTGCCCGCCGAGTTGCGGCTATGGGCCTTGAGCACGATCCACGACCAGTAGTTTGACTTTGAGTAGGCCTCGTCCGAGTAGCCGAGGTGGTACCCCTTGAACCTGACCGGCGCACCGGCCAAGAACAGGTCGGGCGTCTCGTCGGCGGAAACAGACGACTTCTTCAGCAGAGCGAGCGCGAGGCCGGCGCTGGTGTACACTCCACGCAGCGGGATGGGGACCGTCTTGTTCCACTTCTCGAAGCACGTGTCCGGGGCCTTTCTCATCCAGCTACACTCCTCCGTCAACTTGAAGTTATCCTCGTTCTTGGAGATGAGCGTCGTCTCGTATCGGTCCTGCATGTTGGTCCCCACGCCGGGCAAGTCGTGGACGACCGGGATGTGCATCCTCTCCAGCTCTTCACGCGGGCCGATGCCGCTGAGCTTGAGGATCTGCGGCGTGTTGAAAGTTCCGCCTGAAATGATTACTTCGCGTCGGGCACGAACCCTGCCGTTTGGCCTCAGGGGCTCGCTGTCCCTGGCACTGCGAGCCCGCGGGTCGGCACGGTACAGGCTCTTTCCATGGGCGTACTCGACGCCGGTCGCTCTTGGTTTCTTTCCGTACTGCTGGTCGAATAGGATCCTGGTGACAAAGGTGCTGAGGAGTATGTCGAGATCGTACTTGGCCTTGCCCCCGGACCCCTTTGTCTCCATGACCTCCATTATAAAGTCTCGAGGCCCGGTGCGCTCGCCGTTCTTGATGGCAAGCGGCATCTGGAACAGTCCTGCACGGCGATCCCGGTCTGGCACTCCAGAGTTGAGATCTCGCTTGATGACTTGGAGGATGCCCTTGAGCGTGGTGATGCCGCCGCTCGCCTTTTGTCCGACGGAATTCGCGGCGCCCACAATGATGTTGACAATCTTGATGTCAAAGGGCAAAAAGCCCAGGCCCAGGTTGGTGACGCTCGTAGTGAGCCATCCCTTGTATCCGTGTCCCCCGTTCGAGCTGGGGAGATATCGGTTTCGTTCGAGGCGCAGGAAGAACTTCTTCATCTTGTCCGGTGCCCAGCTTTGGTCGCCGGTGATGTTGACAACAGTCTGCCAGTCTGCTTCGTCGGGAAGAACGGCAATCATGGCGTTGTGTGCCGTGCAGCCACCAAACGTCCCAGCGCGAGGGTATAAGATGCCATAGGGGTATGATCCTCGAGGAGGTTGGTTCCCAACGTATAGGTCTTGGTCTGGAGTGAACCAGGTCATCTTGGTATCCTTCTTTTGCCGTTCCGCATCGTTGTAATGGTTGACGAAGAAGTTCCATGCCATCGGTGTGTACTCGGACGACTGCAGGTTCAGCGCCGGAACACGATACTGATACGAGTTTGTTTGGTCATCCCCGGCCTCGATGAGGAGCACCTTGTGCCCGTACTTTGCGAGACGGGCCGCCAACGGACCTCCGCCTGCACCGGAACCGACAATAACATAGTCGTACTTTTTGTTGGAGTCGACCGACTTGATGAATCCACTGACGGAGTTTTAGCAGTTGTTTTTGGAAGTTGAGCAGGGAGTGAGTCTTACGCCTCGGCCAAGGAAGTCAGCCAAAGCAACAGGCCTGTTGCTATAATCTGATGAAGCCGGAAATGCATGATAGCGAGGCCGGCAACGGCGATATCGATCTATCTCTTGGCAAACATCCAGGATAGGGTCTACCTTTCCCAGCTACAAGTGCAAAACAAGGCTGGGTCTTGTTATATGGGCACCTAATGCTCCGGCCACTTTGCTCCTGGTCAGCTGAGGACTGGAACTTGCGCTCCGAAGCATATCATTCCAAAAGTCAAGGCCAAGGTCGATCAGCTAGAGGCGAGCCACCGATGAACTTACTAGTCAACCTACCAAGGGCTTGGATACCAAGTTACTGGGCTGTCAACCTGCTCCGTGAGACACTCTGCAACAGTCTCAGACAGCAGAATTTGCTTGGGTGTCTTGGCCAGTACGCTGGTAAATCGATCGCTCATCGCGCAATGTGTGTCCGAGTGCGATAATGACTGATGGACTCGTCACCGCAAGTGAGCATAAGATCATTTCGATTCCTATATTTCGAATCCGTCGGCCAGGTTCATGTCTCTGCAGATGACTTGCTCAAGTGACGAGGCAAGGCAAAAGACACGACTGCAGATCTGGTTGGAACAATGCTTCGAGAAGTTCAATTGAATAATCTTTGTAAACCCGACAACTCGATTGACAAGTGCGCGTTCCTGCGCCCGATCATATGCTCAGTTGCTGGACGACTTTTTCACTCTCAAGTGAAAGTATTCCATTTCCGCAAATATCTCGTCTGAGCTTCTGGACTGACTACTGTTCGCCACGAAGTCACCAACTTTTCAGACGAGCCGATGAACAGCTCCGTTAACTCAGCGCCTGGAAAAACTAGATTGATTCGTGCCGCTCCCAGAGACTCCTGTCGGTGACGAGCTCTTGAGGTTGAACCTATACCCGCTAAAGGGCGATTTGTATCACGGTCTAGGTCAGCACGGTCAATCAACAAAAGCCACGCTCTCTCAGCTTGTCAGCAATTTCTGCAGCACGACATGTCCTCTGTCATTATACACCGACCCAGTCGATGAGCAGATGTGGCGAAAAGATGGAGAATGGTACACTTTTCGCCGTTCTTTCACACCTCACGTTGTCTCCGAAATATGCCGGCCGGCAGAGTGATGGTCTGAGACGGCCTCGCTGGCCAACAAGCGTAATCGCATCCACGTGTTCTGTGATTTCTTAGCATCGACAAACCTTTGCCCGACCACCTCTGTCTCACGTATGAAGCCTTTGAGCCTCAGGTGATCCCATCCGAACTTTTCGGACCTGGGGCGCTGGCTCCAGTCAGGAAGCAGCCCTCAGATAATGCCCCCCCCTTCGAGGATCTCCGACCCATTGATCCAAGAAGCAACCCCAGCAGGGCAACGGCATGCGGAGAATGGTAGTTTATGGCGACGTCGAATTGGGAAAATGACGTGTACGAAAAATGCAGGCGAAGAGTGCGGCTGTAGAGTTCCTGTCGCACTCTCGGGTCGTCTTTTGAGCGACGCTAACACCTAGTCTTTTCTGATGCGGCATTCCAGGAAGAGGGAGGACCAAGGGAGAAAGGGGTTATTCTAGGAGCGGCGTTCTTGTTTGTCATTCAAACATGGCGCTTGCTATGGTCAATTTTCTGTCAAGAAAGCGCCTTGTCGCCCCAAGGGTCTTTCCTGCAGTGTCAGAGCTTCGTCATTGCAATCCAGTGACTATTGATGATTTGCCATCATGAACAAGTTCACTACGCCGGAGTCTTGTCCGACAGTACTTCGTAAGTGTAAATGACTCAAGCTCCACTTCCTTCACAGAACATGGTGAGCAAATGAAACTTGAAGTTTTGAATAGGTAGTTCGTAAAGACATACGGGAAACCCTTGAGTCTTTTCCATGGATTTGAAATACCATGGTATCCCAGCCTGCTATTGTCACATGTAGGCACGCCAACAGAGAAGAATAGAAACACCATGCACTTCGTCCGACTAGATGCTCGTCGTGCTCATCAACGGTCAGTCTTCATGAGATTCGAGCGTATAGCACCTATACAAGTAATATAAGCCATGCTTCTTCTTTCCCCTGGCCATTGGAAAGTGCCTTTATCAGCAAGGAGAACTTGCTATATGATACAAGTTGCCAAAGGGTATATAGTTGGGCCAAGGAGCTGCCCCGTCCACATCTGATGCGCGCTTTCGTGCCATGACCTCAGCGGCGGACTCGAGAGTGGCCGTGAGTGGCGCGGGTCCAGCCGATAATTCATGAGCTGTACTTGGGGCTGGTGTAATGTCTTCAGTCGAGGCGGTTGCTGCCATCATGTCTAAAGAAGGGCACGTCATGTCGTCTCTGGTCAGAGGTCGACTCGAAGCCAACGGGTCCAAAGACAGGCAGGCGGTAAGGTCTTCAGTATCGACATTGTCCGGATCCGACACGCTGCCGCACTATACGTCTCGCGGTTGGGCACTCTACGAAGTAACCGCGACGCTGATAGCTCGAAAGCCATTCCGAGCAAAAGCGAGTACGCCGCAACGCTCAGGCTTACCCATTTTACGAGTTCCTGCGGTACTTCAGCGGACCTACAGTACATACCTACCTGATAGGTGAGTGACTATGCAGATAGGTACCTCTTGGTGACTTACAGACACATATACCATCTTATCCAAGGCACGATTAGGGAAATCATGGCCCGTGGCCTTGCAAGGTTTGGGCATATTGCCGGTCGTCCACCTGACCATTGTACAGTACCTACAGTGCGTATCAAGTTACCAACGGTGTACCATGCAGGGCGGCCCGTGCCGGCTGTGCTGAATGGCGGCCCCTCAGCCACAATCAGCAAGCTTCTAGGAGTTGCCTACCTTAAGTACCTAGTACAGCGGATCGAGTTCTCTGGGGACTGTTACGAACGTCAGCACCTCACGTTGACAACATCTCCAATTGCAAAGTGGCCAGGGCCGTCGGCTTGCAGCTCCATGAGGCTGTAGGCGCCTAGTTGCCTTGCGTGACATCGGAGTATGCCCAATCCGCTTCAAATTGCCTAGCACTCGCATACTCTTGCATGCAGGCTGCGACCAATAAGTGCAAGCAGTGAGCGTGTAAGCCAATCAATCTTGATACTTTGTAGAATACGTTTCTGGGTTGGGGGCCAACGTGCATTGGATGTAGTGTTTATTAAAAGGCTTGGATGTTGTTTATTTCTTGAGCGTAAAGGTGCAGCAACTTTATGCATGTAAAAACGCTCAACACCAAAAAAAGCTGCATCACCAACATCACCAAGTCTGCACTGGCCACAGACGCACTAACGCAAGTATCCCGAGGATGCCCTCTCGAGCACCATCTCAACTCTTCCAACCGCTTCCATCACAAGACAATGGCCATGCTGCCAAGAATGACGACGATCAACACCATCGGCCATCGTCGCCCGTGCTGCGACACTGGCTTTGGGAGATCATCCTCGTCGTCTTCGCCGCAGCCATTGTCGTGGCCATTTTCATCATCCTCAACATCTACAACAACCAGGAACTGCCCGAGGGTCCCTATGGCATTCAAATCAACACCATGATTGCCTTGCTCACGCTCTGTCTCCGCTCGGCCCTCATGATTGTCGCCGCCGAGATCATCGGCCAGTCGAAGTGGACCTGGTTCTCGAGGACGCCGCGCCCCGTTGCCGATTGTCAGAAATTCGACGAGGCCAGCCGCGGCCTGCTCGGGTCTCTCAAGATCATGACTTTACTGCGCCTGGGCTTCCGCGGCAGTCCGCTCGCCGCCGTCGCCGCCGTCGTCACCGTCCTCTCCCTCGCCATCGGCCCTTTCACCCAGCAGGCCAGCAGGACCACGCCGTGCACCCTCGTCGAGTCCAATAATGCGACCGTCTCCATGGCCACGCGCATCCCCGGTTTCGAGGGCTACCTCACCTCCAGCCGCTCCTTTGGTCGTGGCATCGGACCCAAACTCAAGGCCGCCCTCATCCTCGGCCTCACCAATCCCGCGGGAAACGACAGCTCCATCCAGGTGAACTGCCCTTCTGGAAACTGCAGCTTCGTACCGACATTGGGCGTGCCCTATTCCACCATTGGCCTTTGCTCTAAATGTGCAGACATGTCAGCTCAAGTAACGGGTCCCACGGGTGAAAACTATGAAAAGATATTTCGTTTCGGAGACCTGAACATTACCCTTTTCGCGAGGAGCCTGCTCACTGTTGGCGAGACTAATCTTTCCTTTGCAGAGCCCAGCATGTCTGAAAACTTCAAACAAGTCGCCCGTCATGCCGTCTTCAACGCCTCCATCCTCACCTGGACCAAGGCATCAGTGCCCGACTGCAAGCATGTGCTGCAGCCCGGGAACTCTTCCTGTGTCCTCGGGGTCACCTGCGCACTATTTCCATGCTTGAAGGATCTCTTCGTCAACGTCACAAACGGACGCTTGATTGAGTCGCAGCTGGGTATGCAGCCGGCCGTCGAAGTGGTGCAAGCCGATAGACCCCTGCCGTGGAGCAATAGATTCGCCATCAAGAGTCCCTGCGTCATCGATGGAAAGATGTATGACAGGCACAACTTCTCCCTCATATCCGCAGACACCTACAAGAACACATTCTACAATGTCGATGTAGGTCCCGGAGAGAGGCTGAGAGTACCGACAGACTGTCTATACACCATGGGGGGGATGTACAGCCACGAGCTTCAGGAGTTTTTAAACACAACCGCCCTCAGCGGCGAATGCGACGACTTTACCCAGGACGGCATCTGCACAAAATGGTGGCTCGATCCGCTCTACAACAAGGGCTACGCTACTTATGCGACTCTGACGGACCATATTCACGGCATGACTGCTGCCGCGACCAACTTCTTTCGCGCCGATGGCTTCGGTCCCGAAGTGCCGCTCAACAGCACGACCAGTAGTGGAAACGATAGCTTTGTGATGCAGACACCGCTTCGAGGCAATGTTCTGAGGAACGCCGTCTGCCTGCGGCTCGAGTGGCCTTGGCTGCTGCTTCCGAGCATCTTGTGCCTCACGACCGTCGCTTTGCTCGCCGTCATGGTGGCACGGGACATGGCCAACCAGGAACAGCCCGTCTGGAAATCCAGTCTGCTGCCGCTACTCTTCTTCAGCCTCGACGCCCGCCGCGATCCCGAGACAACGGACGCGACGTTGCCGGCCCAGACGTTGGACGATTTGCAGCGGCGCGCGGAGGGCACCAAGGTCAAGCTGGACTCGAGCAAGGGCTTTTTGCCGCAAGAGTTGGACAACGCTGGCAACTCGACAGACTTGATACTTGAGCAAGGTATAGAGGATGTCGAAATGGCAGAGAGGGGAAGCGAGTCGACACGGACGCGGACGTAGTTGACACCAGTCTGGCGTGACTTCCAAATGCTCAAGGTTTATATTTGTACAACACGATCAAGTACATACTCACGTACATAGATGACGGATGATGTGAAATGAGATATCGATCAAGACTTAATTTTGCAGGCGATTAAGTTGAACACTGGGTCACGAAAGCAACCTCTCGGCATCTTGTGAGCTTGCGCTTCTATCTTCATACCTTGAAGCAGCCTTTGTGCTCCATTGGATGGTAGGGTCTCGTCTTTGGACTGGAAACTCGACAACGAGGCGGTGCATCATGACACTGTGCAGCAAGTTAGTATCAAGACGTTACGGCACGCTTGCGATGGCTTGCTTTGGGTCTTACCTCATTCTCGCAAGACTTGAGGCTGTAGTCTGCAGGCAGTGTGTGCGTGGCAGCACGAGCATTCGTCTCCAAGACACCTGCATTGAGTTATCGTGTAGCGCAGTGCTGCAACGCAGTACAACGCGCCCACGGGTTTCCATGTATGAAGAGATCAAGTATCCTGATTGACACTCATCAACGAGATGGAACGTCAAAGTCCAGGATAACGTGCTCGAAGCAAGAACTCACGCAACCGTTGCCGCACGATACCAACCTCGTAACTGATCCGGCAACGCCCTGGTCGTTGATGGGAATGCGCTCGCCGGAGATGCCAGAAAGATTCCAAAATCGTCAGACCTAGTAATTCTTGGAGCTCAATATTTGCCGGCGCTCAAGTCGCCGTCCCATGCCTGTACTTTTCCGGTATCAAGTTGGAATCCAGCCCGCCCGGCCGCCGAGACTGATACGCCAAATCTATCCCACGTCGAATATACGGAGAAAAGAGGTTGTAAAAGTCTGGGTCCTCCTTCTTGGTGTAGAGCTTTTCTCGAGTGCATCCCGGCGCCGGGCCCTCGCCCCCGAGGGCTCCCTCGAGCCAGCGAATCGCGTCGGGCGCGCTCAGCAAGCCGCAGGTGAGGTGGTCGACGTACTTTGCAGTCTGGACGCCGTAGCGAATCGCCGAGCCCTGGGAGCAGAACTGCTGGATGGTCTGGGCGGTGATGTTGTAGTCGACGAACTGGTCGCTCAGGCACTGGTACCAGAAGAGAGGCACTCGAGGCGCCGTCTGCGGCACGAGCAGTTTGGTGATTTCGTCTGTCGGGTTCGAGAGGAAACTCGTGTCCTTGAAGAAGGAGAGAATGTCTTCATTCGCAAAGCTATCTTCGTTGGCCTCGATGCATTGGTGCCGGGCGGAGTAGAAGTGCTCGCGATACTCTGGTTTGAGGTTCTCGTAGAGAGCTTGTTCCAGTCCTGGGAAAGTACGCGCGGCGCCTAACAGCGAGATTGGGAGAAAAGAGGCAAAGGGCGTCTCGTTGAAGAGGAGAAAGGGGTCAAAGTCTGTCGTCGTGTCGAGCCGCACGCCCCCGACGGCGGCACCGGCAATCTTCAACTCTGGAGCATACGTCGGCTGCAACTGAGCGGCCTTGAGACTCGCCGCTCCTCCGCCAGAGTACCCCCACATGGCCAGTCTCGCTTCGGGGGAGATGCCTGTGATCTGGGACGACCTCGATGCTGCGCGGAGGCCGTCCAGGATGGCATAGGCGGCCATTCGTTCCGCTGGGTAGACGCCCTCTGGTCCTTCGTAGTCCGGGACGACGACGATCCATCCGCGATGCAGCGCCGCCTCGGCGAAGAGGAGCTGGAACTGCATGATGTTGGAGCTGATCTTGGGGTCATTCGACGACGCGTTTTGGAAGCCAAACGAGGGCGCGCAGTCGGCCGTCGCCGCATCTTCGGCGACCTGAAAGGAGACGACCTTGAGGTAGTCGGGCTTTGGCGGGATCAAGACGCTCAAAACAGTCGCCGTAGCGTTTCCGAAAGTATCCGTCGTTCGGTAGAGGATCTGATAGCTGTCGCGGACGAATCTGTCGGCCGGCTCGCCAAATGCTACAAGTCGAGACGGTGTCTTGCGCCGCCTGAGGATCGTGCCGGGAGGGACTTTTTCGAGTCCTGGAGGAACAGCGTAGAACTCGTCTCGAGTCGGAGGAACAACGACGTTCTCATTTTCGATGGATTCTGTGCTGCTGCTTGGTACTGTTGTAAGCGCTGATGCTAATGTTAGGATAATAGTCGTGAGGAAGAAAGCGTGTCGCGCCATCGAGGCAGCAGGGAGAATAAGATGATGCAAGAAAAAAATCCAAACTTTTTTTTTGCCTGTGCACGTGAAAGTAGTCTATTCTAGATATTCATAAATCATACATCTGTCAATTAAAAAAAAAGAGTTGCGCGTGAATTTCCTGATATATGCCTACCGACTTATCGTGTGCGCATTTCGAGGGAGAAGACGGTCGTTTGGCATGCCGCTCTTGAGACAAAGATGCTATTTTGGAGGCTTTATCGGACCTTTTTGAGGCTAGTGAACATGCCGGCCGTCGACATGTCTGTCCAATAAGTTGTATGGGGGAATTGGGGCGTCTGGACTGTCTTTGCCTCTACAGTTCTTGAACCATCCCTTGTCAAGCCAATAGTCAAGGGAAGAGACAGCCACTATTCAAGGCTTGTATGCGAGAATATCCTGAACAGCATACCGCATGACGACCTTCTCGAATATGTGACTTGCACTTTCGAACATTGCAAGATTGAAGCTGTCGGATCAATTGGAGTGACGCGTCGTGGTATCGAATGCAAGAGTGCAATAGGCGCCTGGCGGAGGCAGCCAAGACTGTTGGGTTTCTTTTGACAAGACACGACGATACTTGTCGTTTACGACTCACTGCCGATATGGATCTTGAACTCGTGACATCAGGTTGGGACAGCATAGGTGAAATAGAAGTTTTGCGTAAAGGGTCTGAGACGCAGGGGAGATGTCAGCCACGTCTTTGCCAGCAATGTCAAGTCTAAAGACACCTAAAACTTGAAGCTCCCGGCGCTGCTGTGCCCGTCCATTTCCCATTGATCTAGACTTTGTGGTCTCCATGTTTCGCCACGCTTGAGCCAAAGAAGTGCTGCAGAGAATGGTGCATGGGACACCCATCATGTTTGCCATCATCTGGCTGAACAAGACGTGGCAGACTTCGACACCCACCACAGAGACGCATTTTGAGACTCAGGTCGATAGTTATAGGGTGTAATGCAGACGACGCTTTCATTCATTATGCTACTATCAATCGGCAAAGTGTTCATCCGCCCCTTGGCCTGATATCTTGTCATTGCAGCTCTCTTTAGCCGTTGACGACGACGCCGCCGTTGCAGTGAATCGTCTGCGCGCTGATGCAGGAGCTATCGCTCGATGCGAGAAAGACGACGCAAGTCGCAATCTCTGAGGGCTGCGCGGGTCTTCCCATCGGGCTGGTGAACTCTTTTTGAGCCTTTTCATTCATGGTGGCCGGGATGAGAGGCGTCCAGACTGTGGTAGTGTTAGCCAACCTCCGGACACTTGAGTCTTTACAGGAAATGAAAAAGCAGGAAAGTAGGGTTTGGCAAAGGCTCAACTTACCCGGACCAGGTGCCACGGCATTCACGCGGATGCCCTTGGACAAGTACTGGTTACTCAATCCGCGAGTAAAGGAAATGACGGCACCCTTGGTCGAAGTGTAGTCGAGCAGGTCCGGACGGCCAATGTACGCGTTGATGGAAGCATTGTTGATGATTGTGCCGCCGCGCTTCATGTGCGGCAGGGAATACTTGGACATGTAAAAGTAGGAGTGAATGTTTGTGTTGAAGGTGTGTTCCCACTGGTCCTCGGACAAGTCGGCGATATCCTCGACCATCATTTGGTCTTTTCGTTTCCCCCAAGTCAAGAGTCAGCCAGCGTCTCTCTTCGGGTGAATTTCGTCTTTCTTCTTTCAAGTTTGCCATTGTTACCCAGAAGAGGTGAGGGCTGGAGTCAACTTACACGCCACGTTGTTGAAGAGAATGTCAATGGCGCCCATCTTCTCCATGGCAAAGTCGACCACCTTTTTGCAATTCTCCCGCTTGGTCAGGTCCAGCGCAATCAGGTGGCACTGGCGGCCCTGCTCCTCGACCTGCCGCTTCGTCTCGCGCGCGTCCTTTTCCTCCTCGGGGAGGTAGGCAATGGTCGAGTCGGCGCCCTCTTTGGCGAAGAGCAGCGCCGTGGCCGCGCCGATGCCGCTGTCGCCGCCCGTGATGATTGCTTTTTTCCCCTCGAGCTTGTTGGCCGCCCGGTATGTCCGTTTCTCGCCCTCTTCGCCCTCGGGCAGCTGGTCCCGCGTCGGCTTCGGGTTCGGCATGTCATGATCCTTGCCGGGGAACTGCTGGTCCGACACGGGGATCTTGCGCTCTTTCGGGGTGTTAGTTTCTTTTCTTTTCTTTCTGTTCTTCACGTGGTTTCTTTTGGAATATGCATCTTCATCCACGTGCCTTCGTTGAATTGGGACGCCATGATTGTGCGTTGTCGATCTGTTTCAGTCGTGCTTTTTGCAAGTTGTTCAAGTGTACGGTAAGTGAACGGGTTCCTTGGACAAGTTGTCTTTGAGATTTATAGATTCATACGGGTCTTGAGCTTCTTATCATCTCTCTGAACTACCTCTTTACAATGAATGGCGGACCATTACATCCGATGACATCGTCGATCGACCCATCGATGACGACATGGTGCGCAAAGTCCACAATTCAGAACCGACGAGTTGCTGCGACACAATGAACAGCTTATTCCCGCATCAATCTATAACTCTGTTCATCAAGCACTTGAATAGAGATAATCAGGTTTCTTTCATGTGACGAGTCCAATTATCAACATTGAGCGTGGTGTTGTGAATGGAGGTAGGTTGTTGGATAGGTCGGGGGTCCTGGTCTATGCGTCTTGATACTGTCGGGTCGTGGTAACTGGGAAACTTTGTATGCTACTCTACAATAAGACATGCGCCAATGAAAAGCAAGTACAGATGTCGTTAAAGTCGGCCCTCCGTATCCTCATGCCGGACATCTTTGGCGGAGAGTGGAGCCAACTCCCGGACTCCATCTCCATCTCCATGTCCGTCTTCGGCACTCCATCCCGGAGGCTTCATGTGTCTTCACGACAGACATGATACCAGAATGATACTTTTTTTCCCTGAATTCCACCAGATGTAGCTATTTGCGTCAATTCGATATGCGTAAACTCACCCTCACTTATTCCCATGTGTGGCATTCACGAGTCGAAACGACATGGAGTTCTTGCAGGGCTACACTGCCCTATCCTTCACACTCAATATGGGCCGTGAAATCATTCTCCGGTGCGATTCCACATGTCCACTTTCTGTCGTCGAGTTCTAACCGTTGTTAGGACGACGGGATGACCCAAGCCAGCCTGCGTGCTCAGTGAATTGAGAGGCAGTCTTCATGTTCTGTTGAACAGAACTCGATACCCCAGCCCCAGCAAATTTTCCAGCCGTTGCCAGAACAATGAACACGACAGTTCCCTTGAATTCACTGCCATTTTCTGATCGGCATTTTGTGTGCAGTCCTTGCACACTCAATAGTATCGAGACTATTGCTCACTTTTTTCTAAATCCTCCAGCCACCTTGACACCATCATCACCACCACCATCATCCAACTCCGCAAGTCGACAACTCTGAAAAGCACATTCCGACTTCGAACACCTCGACGAGCACCATGGGGTTGACCGCCAAGACCGTCTTTGCGGTCCAGGTCTCCATGCTCGTCTCGAGCCTCTTCTTCACGAGCCTTCGAGTCTACGTGAGAGCCTGGATGGCGCGCGCCTTTAGTCCCGACGACTGGGTCATTCTTCTTGCAACGGTAGAAAAAATTCGAAAGAAAGACACAAAACTTGGTACAGATTATTAAAACTTCTTCTTTTTCTTTTCTTCCACGCAGATCATGTTCGCCGTGTCCGTGTCCGTCAGCCTCCTCGGCACCAGGGCCGGTGCGTTTGGCCACCACCACGACGAAGATCACGACTTTGACGAGCCCGACGACGATCACCTCATGCCGGGCTACGACGAGACCCTCAAGGGCATTTTCTTCTGCGAGGTGCTCTACGCGCCCATCACGCTGGCGATCCGAGTGTCCGTGTGCCTGTTCCTGCTGCGCATCGTCAACCAGCGGACGCACCGCCGGCTCATCTACGCTCTCCTGGGCCTCGTCACCGCCGCCTCGGTCGCCTATCTGTTTGTCACAATCTTTCAGTGTACGCCGCCGTCGCACTTTTGGGTCCAGGCCCGGCTGGCTCTGGCTCAGGCACAGGCACAGGGCGAGCACTTTCACCACCACCATGACCACCACCATGGCCACCACCATGACCATGACCACCACCACAACCACCACCACCAACATGAACGCCGAGACCAAGTGTCGGGCGGGTCCTGTGCTCATCAGGACCTAATGACGGCCACGGGGTTCGTGCACGGATCCGTGTCGGCCTTGTCCGCCGGCCTAGTTGGCCTGTTACCCGTCGTCATCCTGTGGAGAATCAGAATCGACCTTCGCACAAAGGTCACTGTCCTTGTTCTCCTGGGCATGAGCTTTGTGTGAGCAACAACCTCGTCCTCATCTTGTTTTTTTTCCTGCTTGCACAATTTCATCCCGTCTTGTCTTTCCCACCTTCCATCACCAGAAACCTGTCGAGATACCCTCCGACTTTTTGGCTAACGGATGGAACTTCACGCAGCGTCTGCGCCGCCGTGATTGTGCGGATGACGACTCTCCAATCCAACATTCTGCTCTCTCCCGACTTTTTCCACTCAAGCATGTACGTTGCGCATCTCCTGCCTCCAAGCAGTTCCTTCCCCTCGAATGAATGTTATGGAAAGCTGACCTGACTTCGCTCTCCGATCCCAGGCACACGGCGCTTTGGTCCATCATCGAGCCAGGCGTCGGCCTCGTGGCCGCCTCGTTGCCTACCTTGCGTCCGCTGTTCAAGAAGCTCAGCCCAAAAAGTTCCAACACCGAGAGAGAGCCCGCCCACCACCACGGCCACCGACGCAGCGTCAATGGCTCCCGAAACGTCGAGGTGAAGCCTCAGTGGCTGGAGCTCACGACGCACGAAGTCTCGGATCGAGAGCCTGAGAAGCCAGAGATTCGAGTCCATCGCTCGGCGTCGACGAGCAGCCAGGACTACATCATGTGGTTTGCCAGCGTCGAGCGCGGCGACGCCTTTGAGAGGCCGCCCTCAGTCGGCATCACCATCCGCACCGCCATCGAGGTCACCAGCGCGCCTCGGGATTCCATCGACTCTTGACTATAGCGAGCGGCGGCAAACGCGGTCGAAGAGAGCCGGTTGCGTCTGATGCGTTCCAGACGCTCTCCCCTCGATAAACCCCTCAGTTTCCGACGCACGATCCAGCCGTTACCAGTTGTAGCCCAAACGCATAACCCCAAGCCGCGATGTGGAGAAGGAGCGGTCCTAGCAGAAAAAAGGGCTCTCCCCGCATCAGTGCGGACGAAAGTACAGTAGCATCAGGAAAAGGTAGCACGAACCCCAAAGGAGCCGGGCGTCTTTTATACTTTTCTTTGCACTTTTTCTTCTCTCGGTAGGGGAAATCAATAGGAGTAAAGCAATGAACTTTCATGATGAAGCTATGCGAAGGCCACTCACAGCCTAGTGCCATTTGTCGCGCGTTGATATTCGCCCACGATGCCAGCCCGCGCTAGTCGCAACCGTCGTATCCGAACAAACAGTGTCCACGACGTGACGGTTTCTATCAAAATAATTTCTTCAAAATGTATGCCCAAACGCCGGCGCCGTACAAAGTCCCACGTCGAAAGGAAGAAAATTCCCGTATTTACAATGCGATGGCGCCCCGGCGGTTCTCCCGGACATGCAGCATTCCCTGGAAGCCGCAGAAGACGAGGAAGGCCTGCGTAAGTATAGTCAGCACCCGAGCGTGTCTCGCCCTCCAAAAAGGGAGGGAATTATTCGGCTTTGTAGTGGTTGCGACGTACAGCGTATACGATAACGGCGGTGAAGATGGTGCCCGATACGGCCTTGCCGTCTTCCGGGTCGTCGCGGCCGCCGACAAACTCTTCGTGGCCGGTGCGGTACAGGCTGCCGAGGATGCTCAGAATAACGATGCCAAACGCGGAGATGACGGTGCTATCGTGAAAATTAAGTCAGCTCGTGTATTTTGGGCCAGGCGGCGTGGGAATAACGCTGGCCTGTGGCGTTGTCGCCTCCGCGGGAGGCCGAGGGGGGGGCGAGGCGCGCGACGTACCACGACCATGCGTGCATGGCACCGACGAGGGGCTTCATAATGGGCGGTTTGTGCGCGAAGTTCGGCGGTCGTTGGCTGTTTGCGCGTCTCCTGGACTTTTTGGACGTTGGAGAGTCGGGGATTCGTCGAGCTCGGTTGTCGTGGTTGATGCCGAGCTTGGGGGAGGTTGGCGATGACGGACCTGATGTCGCACTGGGTGAGCATGCACACTGTGTAAAGCACGATTTCAGTATGCTGCTTCACAGTACTCATGCACCGTATGCTCAGACATTCCACGCAACCAGATTCCAAGGGGAGCCGTCATGCGCCTCGATTAGCTAAGCCATGAGCGCTGCATCTCCCCGATTCAACGGTGATCGCTCATTGGTTCATTCGCATCTGCAACAGCGCTTGCAGAGCCTCTTTCAAAGGTCGAAATCGAACGTGCTTCTTCCCTCCCATCGATCGCTCACTTCATTCAGCGAACTTGACCAGACTTCGCCAGACTTCCCTCGTTGCTGCGCTTCTTGTTCAGCACTGTCATGGCAGCCTCTGATTGGGGCAAACTACAGCAGTCCGTCTGTGGCCTCGAGCAAACCCATAAACCGTCGGCTTGCCGTTTGTTGAGTGCCGTCCTATTTGCGTTATGCCAGCCAAACGTTGTGGCTAGTTTTGCGTGATCCCGTATGTCCTGCCGTTTACCGAACCATCGCTGCTCCATCTGGAGTCGTTTTTCCTGTGTAGTAGACCGCTCAAGAAGTTGCTATGCGTGGTGCGGGAGAAACTACCTTGTTGATCGCCAACAGAACACAAGATGGCCTCCGGTGAGTCCCATAGTGGCAGTCTATGAGAGAAGAAAACTCTTCCAATTAAAAGAGGGTGTTTTACAATCACTTTGTGATGTCAGAAGATATCGGCAACTATGGTGAACCATGACCAGGAGATGGGCATGGGGATGATGGTCCTCAATTAGGTCCGGAAATATTTCCGACGAGATTGCACTTGTCTACATGTTATATACGACAGTCTTTCTTGTCTATGGCTCATTATACGTGTGGTGAGCGACGTGTTCTGTGAGACGTTGCTATGCGTTTCGATCACCGTAATGACTGACTCTTGCGCATACACATGGGCATGATCTCAGCTGATGTGTTCCATTCGACCGAATGGGGAAGAGAGAATCGCAATTCCTTTCCACAACAACGCGGAATCTCCCTGTCTGTTCGTCTCAATGCGAACGGAATGTTGATAGGATGCAAGAGTCTATGAAAGACGGCCGTCAGCAGTCGAAACTTCGATGCGCATTCACCGTAGCATTGTGATCGACCGTACAAGTTCGTCATCCACAGAGAGCATGGATTTTGCCGACGAGTTGATGCCTGACCAATACCTCGTCAAGATATTCGAGACCTACAGTTGTTACTTAGGTTTGACCGACGATTGGCTTCGCATCGTCTGTTTGAGCCAAGGCGATTTGCGCCGTCCACTCGACATAAGGGAGAGGATATTGCAACGAGAACGTAGACCGTAGTCAGCCTCGAGACTTTGCTGCCTCTCCAGTCATGATATCATGATGGCCACAGAAAAATCAGGTAGGCTAAACAAATCACGGTCAGGGCAGCTCTTTTCAGCAATTCTTGTGTATACTCATGAGCTTTTGGGCCTCTGCCGCTCATGTGGAAATCAAGCCCCTTGCTGCGCTGCGCGGACATAAGCTCTCAGGCCCATCGCTCTCTCTCGGCATAGCTTGAAATCCTTCGCCTGAAGCGCGTTTGTCTCCATATCGTCTCGTCGTGACTTGCGAGTAAATCCAGTAGATAACGTGGTGTTTGCTCGCTCATTGGACAAACGCAAATCTCTGAAGCGATGTAGGCAATCAGTTAGCTTGACGCCAAGCGTAGACCAGTCGGCCAACTAATACCAGTTATCTCCATCGTTGGATCGCGTTAGATGGCTGTATGGCGGCGTTCCTCCTCATTAAATGAAGCGCAACCCAAGTCGTGTCGGCGCCTATCAGAGCTGACACGAGTAGTAATCATAACACGGCGGAGGGGCACGCAGACCTTGGGCGGATCGTCATTTGCCTGATATGACAAGGACCGGCGAGGGTAAAGTTGTTGCAGGTGAGGACAGGGTTGGGTCAATGATGTGGTCACACGGATAGGATGAATGACCTGGCCGTCCTTGCAAAGCTGCCCATAAACACCAAAAGCCCATATCGCTGGTTGCTAAGCGAGAGAGCGGCCGAATTTCGATATTCGTGGCGCATGGCAGGTGATTGGTCTCCCGTTTGGTCGATTCAGGGTCTCGAGATCTGACTTGAAACGGAGGCGAGATCTTGGTGCGCGATACGTATTGTAGCTCCGAGGGTAGGGGCCCAAGGTTAGATAATCACACTGGGTCGGCCCATCACTTTCCCATTCTGCAAATTCCATTGCCAGTCATTCTCCCATTTCCTTCATTCCTTCTTTGCAGCACGTTTCGTGAGTCGAGATTACACACCTTGGGCATCTGCGCATCTCCAGGCACACGGCACCGGGTGATGGCGAGCGTACGTCATGTTGCGAAATCGTGGCGCAGCTGTTCTTTGTCAACCCTGGTGGCCCTTTTGCTGTCGCAGAAGCCGTTGTCCCGGCAGCTCGCTTTCGTGACCAACGGAAGACGGCTGCCGCGAACGAGGAGAAATAGGAAGAGCGCCGTCTGGATTGCTGCTGCTGCACATTATTCTGAAACAAAGGCCCCAGTGGGCCACGGGAACATATGTAACCGGGCGAAAAGAGCGTGGGCCCGCTGTCTGCTCCATGGCCACAGGCTCCGTGCGGGCTGCAACTTGGCGACCCGCAGCCAACCAGGCTTGGCCCTCCGCTGCCAGTCGGAGACAGGAGGATTCGTTCGTGGTACCCGCGGGCCTTCGGGAAAAGCGGCTCCATGGTGTGGCGGCCGCATGGGTCTCTCGAAGCTCCTCGGGGGGCTCGACTGCGGATGTCGCGGGTGGATCTCGCACGACAATGACAAAAACCAGACTGACAAAACGAAACAAACGAGTGGGAGCAGCAGTGCCAGAAGGGACGGACGCTATCGACCAGATCGGCAGTGAATGCCGAACCAGGTTTGATCCACCAAGATTTCCCTTGTGCCTCAGAGGTGCTTGCGGTGCAGGCCAATACGGATGGCTCTGGCCGTCGATTCAGAGACTGGGAAAGACCTTGTCGGTTGCTGACTCTCAGAACCCAATCATCAGCCGACCCGGCAGAACAAACATTTTCCAGCTGCGAACCTCGATTTTGTGAAACCTAGCATCGCGAGGCCCGCAACGTAGAGGTTCGGCTCCCTCTTCAACCAGGTTTACCTGACACGCGGGAAGAATGCCGACTTATGCGCTGCGTTATAGTTTGCTGTTGCATTCGTCTGCTTTACGCAATCACGCGGAGGCTGAGAGCTTCCGTCGGCCGTCGTGTTGGCGACGATGACGAGCCAACGACGAGCAGCGAACGACGAGCAGCGAACGACTCGGCCTGTGTGTGTGTGCAATTAGCGTCGGCTCCTCGGGGCCGCATCGGCCATGCCAGTCTAGATACGCACGATGAACACAGTCGTCTCACGTTTGCGTATGATTGCCAGCAGACGAAGAAAAGAAGATTCAAACCGCGCAAAGGCTAATACCTGCGTCGCATTCGATGGAGACTATTGACAAGACGCCGCGCAGTGTACATGATGCGTGAATCTACTGGCGCAGCCAAGATGTGCGGGCGGCTGGCAATGTCGCCAAAAAGGTGCTGCGGCGGCGGCAAAAAAAAGAACAAAGGGCGATGACTGCGACGATGCATGAGAGGCCGGATCCCATTGGCGGCGGGCGGGCGTCTAAGTCGTCAGTCTGACGCTGCGCCGCTGTCAGCGTCTCACCGGGCTATTCACGGCGCTTGCGGATGAGATGAGAATGGATGATGACTCCATTGCCAAGAGGAGTAGACGAGCCGCGTGGTTCTTGCCGTCTCGATTTCCAATATTGGACGGGGTGAGCTAATGCATTACGCAGTTGCTTTTTCAACACTCACCCACGATACGACTTTGAAGCCCTCCCGTCATGCCCGGTTATCGCTACATTACGCCTCAAAGTGGAAGGCGCTGTAGTATTCGTTCCTACGAAGCAAGTAAAGTTATGGTCTAGGTCGCAAAGAATTGAACCGAGCACTGTCTGCCCAGGAGTCGAGGACCCTCAGAGACACTTGGACCGGTCCCCTGTTGTTTCTGCTAGGAAACTCCTTGGGGGACATTGCCTGATTGGGCAACTGGCACAACACATGGTCGAGCCTTTTTGAGAACAGGCAAAAGGTATTCATTCCATCTGTGGTGATTTTAGAGTTTGCCGGTTTTCCTTCTTTCCTTTTTTTTTCACATGGGGAGCGCAGGGGAGGGGGGTTTCCCGATGTGAAGTGACGTGAGTTCTAGCTTAGTAGGCAGGCCTAAGGAAGGTGAGGTGAGGTGAAGTGAGCGCTGTGCCGCGATCCGGGTTCGATGGGCAATGAGAGTGTGCGCATGTCTGTGTGGTTTGTGTGTGTGCGAGGGGCGTGAGTGTTTTCGCGCCTGTGTGGCAGCTGTTCATCAATGTTGTCGCTCGGCACGTCGGGATTTACCTGGGGGGTTCTGTGACATGCTGTCTCGAGGTAGCGACCCTACTTTCCTTTGTACCTTACTGTGCCTCTTGAAGGGGGGTGGGGGCAATCAGGCACTGGGAGGGGCTGCCTGGGGGTCAAGAGTGGAGACATCGAGGTCGAACCCACTCGGGGTGGAAAGCTTCCAGGGCAATGCCGAAGTGGATGGATGGACCTTCCCACACTGCTCGCTCATGAACTGCTGCTCACGGCACCCTGCTTGGCTGTCCTGACAGTCCTGCCCATTCGAGACCTCAGTCAGTCGCTCTCACTGTAGACAGTATTTGGTATAGATCCATCGTCCGAGACATGGCGCCTGGCCCTTTTTTCTTCCTCTACGCTCAATTTTTTCGGGACCAGTCCCCTAAAAGCCGGCCCGCAAAAACCGCAGGCATGCGATTGAATGAAGCCAATATGCCGTACATAAGAGATTCCCTCCCCCCTCCCTTCCCTACTCTAGTACTGTACCTAGGTAGGCCTACGTTACTTGACCTTGGTAGCCAGGATCAACAAACAATAGCTCTTGTTCTGTTGTGCAACTCCGCATCACGACGCCTCTCGAACCAACGGCGCATCTGCATTGTACCCAAGTACATCTTTCCTAGCAACAAGGCAAGGTACCCTACCTGCCTTCCATCCGTCTAAGCCATACAATCTCGGCTGCTTGCATCTGGGGTCCGGGGAGCTCGTTTACATAAAACCGCCCCTTTGTCCGCCTTGCTTTCACTCTCGAGCCCTCCTCTCCTTCCCTTTCTTCTTCGTTGTTATATAAAAGAAGCAAGAGAAAGACGCGTCCTGCACATATAATCTCCACGCCACCCCCGAATATTCCTTTGAACGTACTCGAGTGTACGACCTGCACACGACTGTTTTCTCATTGTCCAAGGCCGTCCGACGACAACCCGCCACCAGGACACCACCAAGACACCACACAAAAACGTCTTCAATATGCGCGCTTCTGCAGCCGTCTGGTCGCTCACTGCGGCCCTCGTCGCCGCTCAGACCCAGGACGCTCCTCGCATCGCCAATAACCCGACTGGCGTCGCGTACGAGGCCACCATTCCCCAAGAGGCCTTCTTCACCCAGGGCGCCTTGAATGGCAACGTCCAGGGTTCTATTCGTGCCGAGGCCCCTGCCGACGGCAACGGCGTCAAGTTCACCGTCAGCTTCAGCAACATCCCCAAGGAGGGCGGTCCTTTCAGTGAGTTCAACCCCTTTGTCATTGACCGGGAGTAGCTTATACTGACCAATGTACCAGTCTACCACATCCACGCACAGCCTGTCCCCTCAGACGGCAACTGCACCAAGACTCTGGCCCATCTCGACCCCTTCAACCGTGGCGAGTCTCCGCCCTGCGATGCCTCGAACCCGCAGACGTGCCAGGTCGGTGACTTGAGCGGCAAGTACGGCAACGTCACGCAGGACCCGTACAACATTGAATACGTCGACCCCTTCACATCCCTACAGGAGAGTGATGCGCAGTACTTTGGCAACCGCTCCTTTGTCTTCCACTTTGGCAACAAGACGCGCATCACCTGCGCCAACTTTGTCAAGATGTCCAACAGCGACTCGTCCCCGACGACGGGATCTGCGTACCCCACGGGTGCCGCTATGGGAACCGGCGCCATGGGCACTGGTGGTGTCTACCCCACCGGCGGAGTCATTATCAGCGGGGCCTCTCCCATGTCACGACTGTCTGTCCCACTGGCGCTGCTGGCAACGTCTCTGCTGGCCTTTGCCTTGTAAGCAAAGGCTGTGTGCCTTGAGGGAGGGACAGGAAAGTCGGGACAGGAACCCCGAATTAATGGTTGACCTTTCTTTCTTCACCAATTACTACCAACACCACTTAAAACCACCGGAAACTTGGGCTTAGCGGGCGCACATTATTCCCCTCTGCACGCCACCGAGGGCGGTCTTCATTCTTCGATCTTCTTTCCTTGACGATAGTTATGTCACGTCTGGACGGTACTTCTTGACGTAAGATGATGCAAATTGCAGTACATTATACGAAGAAAAAAATTCAATAGAGAATACTTTGCGGTTGTCACGTTGACGTTTTTCATGTGCGACGTTTTTCGTGTGTATGTAATTGTGTCAGATGTTGATGTTCTGGTATGTAATGTCTCTGGTGCATTGAAAGTCGGCGACATTAAGGGTGAATCCTTCGGAGTGACGGAGTGACGAAGCACACCTGCGCCCTATGCAAACAATTCGAGGATTCAGGGCATCCATGGCCACAGTTTCCAAGAGTCTGGTGATTAACACGGATATCCTTGTCTGTGGAAATGTATGACGGGCCGGGGCACAAGAACACGTCCAAGGTGTGCATAGGTACGATTTAGATGCTGCAAAAGACTGACACTTGAAGATTGATTCCGTCATGGTTCGTTTCAAAATACAAAGTTATGTACTCGTGTACCTTTTCTTTGTCCTCCTCCTTGCGTCCAAGCACGTTTCCGAAAGTTCTTTTGCGAACAATTACTGTTCAAGGAAACGTAGGTGATTAGGACTCTTTTCCTATCCGGCATAATTACGAGGGTGAAGAGGACCTAATTACCAAGTAGGTGAGTTATTGTATGCAACCTCTTACTGTTTGGCAAGTTTGGCAACCAACTTGCTTGCCGACTCCACGTGCCCCTCGACGAACTCAAGGGAGACGAGAGCAGCGTGCACCAGTTTTGTGCGTTCCAGTAATTCGTTTATTACAATTGCATACCCATCGTCGAAGCCGGGTTCTTATTTTTGGGTACAGTATCTCACCCCATGTAGGGACGTTGAATCGTCAGATTATGACCAAGTGTGCTTTTGCTGAGGAGATTTATTCGGATGAATATCATTCGCCATGCGGCTTGCCCGTTTTTGACGGAAAAAGACTCCAGATGCTTCAATCCAAATGATGTTTATTTGCAAATCTGAAAGAAAAGTCTAGTTATCGGTTGTAGAGTCTTAGTCTTGCACACAAGATCGAAACTGTGCAGAGTCCAGGTGCACTGTGAACAGGATGGAGAATGGCCCATGATGAGCGCAGTCCCCGTTTGCCGTTTTGATATGGCAACGGACCTACAGGCAGGTACTCGCCAGCCTGTTCCTGCTCAACTTGACCTGGCAGCCGAGGAGCTCGTCAGGGACGCGCAGCTGTCCGGCCTGTGCCTGCTAGATAGGTAGGGTTGCCAAGGTGCCCTACCGCGCGTTTGCTCTGTTCACGAAAACGACAACACGCACACAACCATCTTTTTTCACGCATATATTTCTCTTCCTTACTCTTTTTACCTCTCGCAATCACATACCAACTAACCATTGCTTTTTATCCAGCATTCACCCCTTCCCAACACGATTTGTGCGCTCGCTCATTCATCAAATCTTGCATCATGCCGCGCAACAAGAACAAGCACAAGAACAAGAACAAGCAGCCCGTCGCGGCGGCGGCAGTAGCAGCAAATGCTGGGCAACTCGCCTTCGAGGCTTCCAGTTCTGCTGAAAACACGACACGCGTCTCGCAAGCAACGGGATCTTCTGGTCAGTCCGCAACGGTCTCGTCCGAGTCCCAGGCAAAGTTGTCCTCTTCTGTAGCTCCCGTGTCGTCGAGACTCTATACACACCGATACAAGTAAGTTTACTCCAGCACCTTTTTGCCATGATGGTGCTTCCCTCTTCTTTTTTATCGTCACTTCTTTGCTGAACTCTTTTTTCCTGTATTTGCGTTGCCCTGCTAGGCTCTCTCAACGCAAACATCACATACAATATATATATATAATAACACAACATCAACGTCAAGACACATGCGAGGCATCTCGACGTTGCAGTTTCAAGAAAGAAAAGACTAACATCTATTGAAACCACAGGAACTGGCGATATACCGCCAACTACCAGGGCCCGTGGCAGACCCTCCCCATCGAGACGCTCGAGACCGTGTCTCACATCAACTACAACATCCCGCGGCCGCGACCCATCGACCCGGCCGTCTTGTTCAACATCGTCAAGGTCCGCAAGGCCGTCCTCGAGGCATCCGACATGGCGAACCGCGCGGTCAACGACATGCCCCCGTCGGCGCTCGCATCTGCCATTCTCAGCGGTACCCTGAGCAGCAGCAGCAGTAGCGGGTCGGTCCATCGTCACCATCCTTCTCCTTCTCCCTATCCTTCTTCCTCTTCCTCGTCCAGGGGCGGCGGGAGCGGTGCTGCTGGCGGGAGAATCGTCAAGCTGAGCGCCGAGAGAAAGTACCGCATGCGCGAGCTCGCCAGCCACAAGCTCGCGCGGGCCTATCGCGTCGACGACGTGGCCGCCAGTCTCGCGGCCATGAGCTACTCGACCGTGCTCGACCCGCTGGGCGCCCTCGTGCTCTCGCGGAACACGCGCGACGCCGACGCCTTCTACATCAACTTCTTCCACGAGAAGATGCTCGTCAGCAGGATGTACGGCGAGGTGTCCATCATGCACCCGCTCGACAGCATCCTGGCGAGGCACGCCGGCCAGTACGAGGTCACGCGGACCATGGCCGTCGCCAAGCTGCTCCAGGGCGAGTTTGAGAGCGCCGTCAAGGACATCAACGAGGCAATGTACTTTGCCGCCAACAGCAACACCGATGCCCACCCGTCTGTGTCTGCATCCGGTGGTAGTGGTGGGGGCCCGCGGCAAGCGTCGCAGGGCGAGGACGCCAGGCGGCCCAGAGACGTCATCCTCGCCGAGGACAAGCAGCCCAGTGGACTGCACGCGCAGCTCCTCTTTGTACGCGCAAACGCCTACCTCTGCATGGCCATCAAGGGCGTCCCAGATAGCCTGCCGCGCCGCACGGCTGCCGCCCTCAAGGAAGTCGCGGTGCAGGAGGACCCCAACGCGGAAGTTGCAGATCGGGTGCTTCGTGAAGATGGCCAAGATGATAATGACGAAGACGAAGAGAGGCAGGCCGAGGCGCGCAAGACCGTCAAGTCCATGGCCAAGCGTGCGCTGCGGGACCTGCTCGCCTTCCTCGGCCACTTCGACTACGCGCCCCGGATGCCCATCAGCATCATCAAGGAATGGACGGAGCGCGTGTACGCCGCATCACAGGGGGCGCGGAACCCACGAAGCACCGAGTCTCACGCCGTCGAGCCCCCTTACGCTGTGTTTCCCCTGTCCGACCTGTTCTTCGCCGGCGAGCCCCCCGAGCACTTCGACGACCTGCCTCCTCACCCGCCGCCCGATGGCCCATACCCGGAGCCGGACAAGAAAGCGACGGCCGTCGAGTGGCTGACATACCACCCGCTGCTGTCCGAGGCACTGCATTCGATGCTCGTGTGTCACTGCCTGGCACAGACGCCGGCCGACCAGCTGCGTCGCCACGCGTACATGGCGTCGCGCCTCGTCCGCCTGCTCGACGGCTACCCACCCTTTGTCGATTCCAAGAAGTCGGCCGCCCAGACGGATTGGAAGTGCATCCTCGACAGCGCCGGCGACTGGATCGACCTCGACGCCACCTGGGAATACCTGTGCTGGCCGGTGCAGCCCACCTTCATCGGTCACGGTGCGTTTGCGCCGCCGCCCCCGAGACGTCCTCCGCCGCCTTCGCCCGATGCCACCGCCGGACCCGTAAAGTACGGACCGGAGCTTCCCCCCTCGCACCGCAAGCGCGGCGCGGATGACCCGTCAGTCCCGCAAAAGTCCCAGCATACCCCGGGGTGCCAGACAAGCAAGGACAAGGGCTTCGAGGACGCCGTGGCCGCCATGCTCGCCTGTCCCGCGTGCCACGAGGACATGGACAAGGCGTCAGGCGCGCTCCAAGACCCGGAGCCAACGAAGCCAACGTACCGAGCCGAGTGCGTCACGCGGTGGATCCTCGAGGCTCCCCTTGTCCCGTCCGTAGTCCGGCGCAAGAGACGCGTCCGCAGAGTGGCCAATCGCCAAGTTGACGATGCTGCCGAGGGAATGGCCAAGCTAGGCTTGGAGGACGCAGATGTCGCGCACGCTGAGTAGTCGCGAGCCTTCTCATGTTTTCTTTGTCTTCCTTCTTCAACCGGTCCCTCGCAAGGGGCACGCCTGGTCAGGGCCAGATGTCGCCCTTTGCATGTTCCCGCGATACGCAGTCCGGATCTTTGTTGCGGGATATTGCTGACGTCACTCGTTGCCGTCGCCTCCGGATGCGATCGAGCTCCGCTTGGACTGATGCTGGTACGGTAAGTAGACTTGTGTGTTAGCAGAGAAGAGATCAACGGACCAGCTTCGCCAATACATGTTAGAGTAAGTCAAGTATACATGGCATTGATACATGATGCAATACATGAGCCATCGTCATCCACGGCTGAAATGCATGGCACAAGGTGCTGTCTATTTCAACGAAAAATAATCTTGACCCTTGACAACTTCTTTCGAGCCCGTTCGCCTGTGAGTATCTATTCCTGTCCATCATCACACCCTTCCATTCATTGAGATCCAAACGCCGAGAGCAGGCCACAAGCATCTCCTGTCCGAGGATCTGGCCAGCTGCGGCTATAGTAACAGGAAACGAATGAGTGTAAATAGCAAGACACATTCGTCAATTTGAAATCCCAACGTGCGTGATCAAATGCAAACTGGTACCAATGCTGCCTAATACCAAGCGCCATCCACGAGTGCATTATTCGAGCTTAGGAAGGCGTCAATATCACCTAGGCCCTCAGTTTCAAGTACGTTCATCAACTCCAACTGTTGAGCATGCGTCAGGCTGCCCTGCCTGCCCGGCGGAACGTATGACGAGAGAGGCCCCATACCGTCAAGGCCCATGCCCATATTCTGCAGGCCCAGGCCGGTTGGAACCGTGTCGGCAAAGTTATTTGGCATAGCATCGTTGAAGAAGCTACTCCCCATCGGCCCGAAATTATAGGGGGATATGAAGGGCGCCGGGGGTGAGAACCAATCATTAGGACTCGAAGCCGTTGGCAGCGGACGCTGTTGGGTACCGCTCTGAGGAGGCCGAGAAGTCGTATACGCTGGAACGGCATGGGACGGTTGCGGCGTTATTGAAGGCACAAACTTTTGAGGTGGCGAAGGATTCATCTGTCCAGACATGACACTCGTCTCAACCGAAGTGTCCGACATATTCGAAGCGTGAGGCATGCCGGGAGGTGAAAAAGTACTGCTCGGTGTCGTCGCCGACAAGCCGCCTGTTGGCAGCGACTCGGGTGGCGTTGGGAGCTGGTTCGTATTTAGGTCCAACGGAGAAGTAAGCGTCTGCTCGGCCGAGGTCGTGGACGTGCCACCATCCTCCATTGCACCATCGCTAGAGTTGGTAAAGTCTGGAGGAAAGTAAGAGAACCTTCGTCCATTCGAATCCGTGGCTGGGTTGCAGAAGATGGAGTTGGAACGGAACGATGGCTGCGGCGGCGGGAAACTGGGGTCAAATCCAAAGGTATTTGTGGCCTCCACTGACGAGTCGAACACTTGTCCGAACTGAGGAGGATTCAAGAAAGGAGCTTGCTGCTGTTGTCCCTGCTGGACATTGTCCGGTGCGAAACTGTTGGCGAATTTTGGCTTCTCATGAGTAAGTGGCGGACTGGCCATGGAGAACGCAGGGTGTTGACTATCAGACGCGCCCAAATCATAACTCTGCAGGCACGCCTTTGAGATGATGGCATAAAGTTGCGAAGTATAGGCCGTCCCCGGCCAGCGCTCCGCACATCGGTCGAGGCAGAGGAGGGACGTGTTGACAAGGCCCTCAACCTCCTCCCGTGGATGTGCCTGCCGCACATCCGCATACGATGTCGCCCACAGCAAGGCGTTGAACGCGGCGTTGAGCGTCAATAAGAAGACCCAGGTAATGGACACGGAGCCGCTTTCAATCTGCTTCAATGTCTGGTCCAGAACGAACGCCGAGCTCTCAAAGCAAATCCTGGCTGCTCTGGCCGACGGCTGCGGCACTTGCGGTGACGGTCTATACAAGGAAATTCTCAGCTGATGGTAGTAGCCGGTGAACCTGCGCTATAAGTTAGTCGAAGCTCCTTCTCGTTGGTAGGAGGACAGTACCAAGGCCTGAACCATTGTGGATCTTGTGGCGATGAATCCAACCACGCTTTCATCTGCTGTTCCAAGCTTTCATACCAAGGATGAGAATCGTCCTTTGGCTCGGCCCTCTTCTTCTCGTAAAGTATTCTTCGGATCTCGCTCTGGAACTGTCTCGTTTTGTAGAAATGGATGGCCACGAGCTTGCTATCACTTGGCGGACCGGCCTGGATCCCGTTCGCGGTGATGAGTTCGTCCCCTACTGTGGCGAAGAAGCCGACATCCATCCGATCGTCGCTCGTGGCGAAACCACTTGGTCGCCCCATGTGATGCGACAAACCAGACTCTGCTGTCGCAACGATCCACACTAACCGTCGACGCATGTCAATGGTCTGGGGGTCCAAGTTGTAGCCTGTAGTGATGGTCTTTTCATCAGCAAAGCCCTCCTGCTGGCAGATTCGAGTCGCCAGTCCAATGACATAGTAAAATGGCGTCCTTGTCGGCGTCAGTAGCGAATATTGTCCTATCAGCATCAGGCACTGCAAAGCTCTGAGGTCCTTGGGTCGGATCAGCGTCTCTGCATATTGCATGGCTGCCACATAATAACTGTCCGCCAGGCCAGCATAGTGAATGTCGAGCTTTTGCAAGCTGACGGCGATGACCATGCGGACGACAAAGTTCTTGTACGGATCGGTGTCGCCGTTGTAGACAGCAGCCATGTCCTGATCGAGATGCTTCTCGTGCAGTACGGGCCAAAGTAATTGGGCTTGGAATAATTAGCAGAGTCTCTAGGCGCGAATCGTGGTCAGTACTCACCTTTCTGCTTAAAGACCTCGAGGAGCTTGTCTGCCGTCTCTCGTTTAGGCAAAGACTCGGCAGGCCTCTCGCTCACAGTAGGATAGCTCTTCTTCCGTCCGGCAACTGGGCCAGTCATTTGAATGGACTGCATCCTGGCTTGACTCCTTGCGCGTACCTCTGGAATCAGTTCCGAGATACGATGCGAGTCGGTGTAGCGTTTTGCTTCCTCCATCAAGAGGCGGGTCATGGCGATACCACTGCTGGGACCGAGATAGCGCGGCGTCTCGTCACTGGCGCGAACGCGGATGAGACCTCCTGGGCGTACGATATCCTCATTACTGTAAGGATAGTCGCTATCCTCGTCGGTAAACTGGCCGAGCTCGGCCTCGAGAGCCCGCACTCTCTCCTGTAGCTTGATGACATAGTAGCGGTTGATCTTTTTGCCTTTTGCGGTATCGAGGTACTCGCATATTGAGCCAGACCTCTCGCAAGGAAGGCAGCGAGGCAGAGTTGGATCGCATCTCGTTTTTCTCTGGCGAGCGGCGAGTCTGTCAGCATCCATAAGGCATCGCAACGCTCTCTTGACGACGGGTTGAATTTACCTGGCGACAACGACAGCACGCCGTCAGAGTATGGGCCACGCGGTGACCAGAGCCATCGTCATCGGAAAATTCGTTGAAACCTTGGGGAGACTTTTGCGGCTGTACGACGTGTGCATGGTTCTGGCGGGGCGGGACGGAACCGAGGCCCTGGCGGAAGATGTGCGCGGGATCCATGTTGTCGAGATGGGGCGCACCGACGACGGTTTGCCTCCCACGAGCAGGACCTTGGGCCGAGAGGCGGCGAGAGCCTCGGATTCGGCGTGGCCGCAGAAGGTTGCTATATTGGCGGACAAGGTCAAGATCTAGGAGTGCGACTCGGACAACTATATGTGACAGACGAAGGCGATCGAGGAGACGGGCGCAACGACGGAGGTAAGTGCCCTGCGGCAAGCGGCATCACCAGGGGGTACGATTCGGACGAGGGAGTCCAAAGGGGACCTGGCCTGACCGTGCCGTCACGAATGAAGGTGTGGGAGCTCGTCGTAGCTCGTCGCAATACCAGCGAGTCTCTGAGACCCGATCGTCTTGACACACACGAGGACAAGATTGTGCGCAAATGTGCGAATATCTGATGCGCTTGCTGGATGCTACGATGAAGAAAGGCGACGGGCGCAGAAGCTGATGGAGGTGAGAGCAAGCACGTGGCGTGTCGGCAGGGCACTGTGCGTTTCGAGGAATGTCTAGGATGCGGTCCACGGTACGGATTCTGGGGGTGTGGATGAGAGGCGCGGCGATACCACCAACGGAACTGCCGCGACTTGTACCCAGGTAGATGTTCGCTAGGCACAAGATGTGTCGTAGAAATGGCGTCTCATACAGTAGTAGACTATCTGTACGTTGTTGGCGCCAGACTTCTGTGTGTTTTGTGAGGTAGCGGGAGGTTGTGAATGCATCCAAGCTGTAGCGCTGCAGGATGTTATCTCATGAAGGACAAGAAAAGCTTTTTCAGATGACACCATTGGCTTACCCGCCTGCTGTACAAACCTTACCGACTGTATTGCAGTCAATGGGTTCTCAACTTCAGTGGGCTCGAGGGGTACGGTGGGAGACGAAAATCTGGGTCGCTTGTCGACAGGAGCAAGCACCTCATTCAATGGAAGCCTAAATTCAGCCTACGTACGTACGTACGCACAGTACGAAAATGGAGTATCGAACTCACTGTACGAGCCGGACAAGGACAGGGCAGTAGGGCACCTTGGCAGGCAGTCCTAGGCGCAGGGCAGTTGCGAGCAAGGGGGGCAGAGGCCGGGGGCGGGGGTGAAAGTGGGTGTGGGTGTGGATGTGGATATGGATGTGGGTGGTCCCTGGACTCCCTTTCCGTGCTGGGGCTGAAGGAAACATAACAGGTGGGCTCAATCGACTTTCTTGGATGCATCACGTTGGCGCAAGCGGTAGGCCAAGGTACGTACTTACGTCCAAGAGGTTCCATCTCACAGGACGAGGCTGTCCGTACCTGGCCAATACGGCATCCGGTAGCGGAATGGGCAGTACAAAAAATCTGGATTAACGACCGAGAGGGCCAACAAGGAACTTGCTGCGTGGATGAAGATACTTGATTGCGAGCTGTCCCGTTCTAGGGCGTGCAAGTATCGAATGGGTGCGTCTCTCGTATGCACAAGTACTGTGCTGTACCCTCGGCGAGTGAGTCGGCACCTTACCAATACCCTGCGTCTGAAATTAATGAAAACAGTCGCGGTCATGATTGCCTTTAATGGTGCTCCGCGCCATGGCCTTTTGATGCATATCTCTCTCGATGCAGGCAGAAAGATCGAGTTGGTTCGCGGCGCATCCCGAGAGGAAATGGCAGCGCTGCGTCGCCTTCAAATATGGGGCTCAGAGTCGTAACGTTTGGAGAGACAAACGCCTCGTTATCGCTCACATTCTCCACCCCTGACGTCTGGTCAGCAACCAGGATTCCGGAGCTGAGGCCTGACAACGGTACGGAAAGTCCAGAAGGAGTCTGAGATGAACGCGGACAAGGTCACCGATTCATGAGCACGTAGTAGCAATGGACATGGAGCTTTGATGAAAGCTACCTAGGCTACTTTTTTCTAGATCTAGCACGGAAGACTACCTGCGGCTAATTCTTACTGAATGTAAGTCAAGTGCTCCTCAATATTCGTACTAAGGTAGCCCATACAAAGGGCAGTGGCCCAGAAAGTAGCATCCGGCCATCTCGCTTCTCCACTCCCCATCTGCCTATGCCAATCTGGCCGACAAAAAAAGGAAACACGGCGACGGCGATCGACATGCAGCATCAAGCTGCGACCCTGGCCCTGTCAGACTACTCAACTTACAGTGACGGTACTCACTTCAATCGTTTCTTCGTGGGCCAGGGGTGTGCTCCGATGCCGACAGACCACGAAAGGCGCTCTTCTTGGCTGGATAACCCGCAACTCCATGAGTCAAAACTACTAACAGTACATTACTGTAGTCCCAAGCCGTGATGGACAAGTTGTGAATTCATGTCAAGAACCAGCTTTACGTGTTACTTACTACCAGGCCATGGTTCAATCTCTGATCCAGGATCTTCGGCCCTACTCTCACTGCGTACTGCTGCCTTGCGTTGCGTGCTCGTTGCAGCGCATACTGTACAAAGGGGAGAGAGGGCACGCAAAGCAAACCACATCCCAACACAATCAACCTCTCGCATGGTACCTTACTCTGTCGTCTCGGTCAAACCGTTCGTGCCATTCCCTCGATTCCTGATTACATGCGCAAGATGCGCCTTGCCTCTACATTGTACGCCGTCACAGCCGGAAGAGCCTATTCCCAAACCACTCAACTCGTCATCGAACTCCACCAACACCTCGAGTGTCGTGGATGCAATTCGCCGGCTGCCCGAGCTTCCCGCCCCTTGCCCAGTGCACGCCATGCCTGATGTGCGTGGGATAAGCCTTGTCCGGACATCGACGCACCAGCGACATGCTCAGGTCCCGGACTCGTCCATACAATCCAGCATCCGCTGAGAGGCGAAGCGAGGAGATGAGCCTGGGATGCTGGCCTACAGAAGAGATGGGTGAGGAGCGACGCTGTCGGATGCGAACGCAGTCTCTCGAGCCTCGACTGGCGCACCGCTTGATATTACCGACTCGAGGGACAAGTGCGACGGCAGGCACGCTCAAGCCTCTCGTGAAACACGTGACGGCAAGGAGTGCATTCCTGGTTCCCTGTGTCTTGTAGTCGCTTGTTCGCGTATCCGTCCCAAGCCGGCCGACTCACAGAGGGTCGGACTCCGGAGAGTCTCAGTGAGAGGGACCAAGGACAGACACCACCACCCCTGTTGGTGTATCCGTAAGGTACTGCATCGGACGCTTTGGCTGCCTGATGCAACACGAACAATCAGCAGAAAAGGGCAGGATTGGGGGTCAATCTGGCAAACAAACTTTACGCCACGTCTCTCCGGCCCCCCGCCCCTTCCTTCCTTGCAGTTATTCAGCGCCTGCACGGCATGTGCGGATTACGAAGCAACGCCCAAGTCAATAGAGAAGGAGCTTGTCGGCGAGAGGTCTGCAGATGAGGAAGGCAGTAAAGGCATTACTATTACCATTCGGGTTCCTGAGAGTGGCTATCGACTCTCACAGAAGATGGATTATGTCGCGAGCATCCTTTGCCGTACCCAAGATACCTTGCTTCGCATGGACCTCGAAGCGTTCCTCTCGCGTGGCAGGCCAGCTGAAGCGACACACGACCAAGGGAGGTTTCTGTCAGGGACGGCGCAGTGACATGCGGACCATCACTATTACTCCGACCAAGGCAATAGATGCAGTGGGAGAAGTAAACGGTGGAAGTGCACGGGCCGCTAACCATACAGTATTGTACCTCTTCGTACAAGCCTTCCCACCTGTGCCTGCAGAAAGAGTCTGGACTGCATCATGGTCTCAAGAATGTGTCCACCATGTCCACCGCGTGGGCCCATCAGCCTCAGCTGCTTTTGTTGCGGGCATATCGAGTAGACTACCCGGGGAATCAAGGGCGGCTAAAAGCCAACCAAGCGGCAATTCAGAAAAGACGCATAATGACAAGACGGCACTTTGGCAGGTTGCTCGTATTGTTCATCAGCTGCTGCGGGAAAGGAAAAAGGACGCTGAGCCGAGGCCCTGCTGTAAATCGCAGACATCAAGCAGAGTACGACTAGGTTGAAGGTACTGTAGTTATCAGGTGACTTCCTAAGGCGTCGATAGAACCTCGAAAGAAGGATCTTGACAGAATTTCCATGACGATTATCCTAGATGGTTGGAATTTCGACCCTTGAGAGGCAAAATCCCCCCTCTGGCTATGAAGTTACCTACTTACTGTAGATGGGCGGAACCCAGCGAAGAATCTGGCAATCTGCTGAGCTTGTTTGCCTCCTGCCTGCCTGACCTTCTTTACAGTGGGTAGCACCTAGGTACCGTCGGGCATAGGTAAGTTAATGTACGTACTGCAAATGACAAGAGCAGTCGAGGCGTGTCCTGATGTGGAGTACTGTACTTTCCTCGACGCCAGCGCTAATGAGATGCCCCGCCATATCTGTCCGCGTTCGTGAAATTTTAGCCCATCTCACCCGCCTGTCATGGGTCTGGGTCATCGACAGCCGCCCACTTTCCCCCACCTTTTGGCTGCCGGCTGCACTGCTCTTGGATGCCCCGGCGCGTCAACAGGAAGAACCTGGAAAGCCTTCAATTCAGCTACTTCGTACAGTAACTTGGTCGTCAATCCTCGCCTGATTTCATCGACTGGCTTCAGCTTGCAGACTGCATCGACATCGGAATCACCCTCAGCCGTCGACCCAAACTAACCGCCCAAACCGATACTGTATAACATCGACGGGCATCACGAAGCCATGACTGGAACGCATGAGTGATCGCTGCTGTCCTTCGCCTCTTCCAAGCGCCACATTTCAAGTGCAATTCGCCAGGACCATCTCGCGTGTCGGCTTGAACAACTACTCGGGGCGTCAAGTCCTTCTGCTACAGTGCCGTTCCGTTTTACAATCACCGCCTTCTCACCGTCTACAGCTCATTGAACCAACCATCACCGCCCGCCGTCCGGGTTCGTCTTGGAGCATCTACGTCGAGATCGTCGGCGCTTAGTGTTTCGCTTGACGCCTGCCAGCGTAACACTGCTTTGAATCGCCCGTGAGATTTGGCAAGACGCCGTCAAGCTGTCGACAAGACTGCGACATCGTCCCTCTCAGGCTCCTTCGGGCACCCGCAGCCTCGCGCTGCTTGACAGCTTCATTCTTCCTTCAACCGAAAGTCCCAGAGCGCCTTGGCGTCGACCGTTGAGCGACCGTCACTTCATTCCGCCGCCCGCTTCTACCGGCCTCGGCATAACTTCAAACAGTCTTGCGCCACTCTTGAAGTTCGAGCCGTCCTTCACACTGTGGCAGTTTGTCAATCCGCACGCGCAAAGCTCGGCTTCCCTTATCTTTCTCCCTTCGCTCTTCTCAACAACGCCTCGACCACCATATCTTGAAAAGACAGGCATCGACTGTGTCGCTTCCGAGGCGCAGCGTTTCTCTTTGAACGCGCCCAAGCAGCATCTTTCCGTCAGTCAGTAAAGCAAGCCAGTCCGGCTCGGCACAGGCCCGTGACTCCGGGCAATTGGCGCGTGGGACATGCCCCGCCCTAGCTTCTCTCGCAATCCCCTGCTAAGGGTATCGCGACCTGTATCAGCGTGCTCGCGATGTAAGTTGGACACTTCCCCAGTCGTATCAGCTTTATGAATGTCGCCCGCTGCATCTTCATTCTCTTACGCGCCTGGTTGTGAGCTCTTGATATCCCGCACTTCGCTGCTCAGTTCTCACGCGAAAAGCCATTGCTTACATATCTTCCCTCAGGTCGCGCCGCTAAAGTCAAGGTGAGAGAGCATCAAGAATGCACAGAAGCCCCGGGCATCAATATGGAGAGCTACTGACTGGATGGTTAAGTGCGATGGCAAATTACCTGCATGCACCGCTTGCGAAAAGGCTGGCCGCGAAAACGAGTGCTCGGCCGCCAATGACCAGTTCGCCAGAGGCAAGGAGCGAAGGTGAGAAAGCCGGCCAGCATTGACTAGACCCTTACAGCGTCCAAACATCTAACACACATGTCCAGTTATGTTGCTGCTTTGGAATTGCGGATAGAGAAACTCGAAAGACGGCTTCAGTATGCCAAGTCTAGGAAAGCATCCGTAGCTTTCCATGACCCCGACGCCACTGCAATGAGTCAGGTCGACAGGAGGGACTCTCTTGCATCAATCAAAGCAGCGATTCATCGCAAGGCCGCTCGAAGTCGTGAGAATCACGACGTCAATTCACTGGTATCTGATTTTGGTTTTCTGTGAGTTCGGTCAAGGTCAAAATCACATAAGAGTCGAGTTTCTGACTAGAGCAGGTCTGTTGATGCCACGTCCAGAGACTTTGATCCCTCCGCCTGCAATGTCACATTTGCCAGTCTCGTCTTGGCTGCAACCACGAATGATGATATACCAGAACCCAATTTGTCCAATTTACCACCGAGACCAGCTGCACACGCCATTGTGCAATACTTCATGACCAACATCTACACACTTTTTCCTTGTTTCTCGGAGACTACACTGTTGACCGTACTCGACGACGTGTATCGGCAGGATGATCGGGTTGTGAAAGATTCGGGTTACTGGCTCCTTTACATGGTTCTCGCTATTGGCTCGACCGCACAAAGCCGTCGGATCAACGACGACTTCTACCTGCAAGGCGTCAATTTCGTGTCTAAAGCCTTACCATACGCGGACAAGGCCCTGGCCCCAGGCTACGTGACCCAGATCCAGTCTCTACTGTTATTGACGATATACTCTATGCTCGATCCGACACATTTCGATAGTTGGCACCTCATCGGCTTCACAGCTCGAGCGGCGTTGGATCTTGGCTTCCACCAGGATCCGCCGCAGTCGTCAGTATCTGATAAGTCTGCCTTGGACATGAGGCGCAAGATCTTTTATTGCGTCTACGCCTTGGATAGGTCAGTCTGCACAGGCATATGCCCGAGAAAAAAGTGCTGACAATATGACAGAGCTATCAGTATGGCTCATGCTCGAACCTTTTCCTTCACCGACGACGCAGTCAACGTCGCGTTTCCTAGTGCGTCCAACACTGCCGCGAAGCGGTCATCACCAGGTCCTATCGCAGGGCCGCAGTCCTCTGATCCCGCGCTCCTCCTTTTTCAGCTGAGACGAGCTCAGTCATATTGGTACCAAGAATTGTACCAGTCGGATCCGCATCCGCTCCAGGATCCCACCGCATTCTTATGGCAGATGTGCTTGGAGATGCGTGAATGGGGAGAATCTCTGCCCGCTTCACTACCTCCAGGCATAAGGCGCATGTTTGAGCAGGAGCTTTGGTACAGTTACGTCTACTGCATCGCCCCGTCGGCTCGAGCTCCGCAAGTCACGGATTATAACCGAATCCTCATCTTCGAATACTCGCTGGCGTATCTAGGCAGCGTATACGAGACCGCGCGCAACGGTCTGAACCTTGCATTCTACTCATTCCATGACGCTCTTAAAATTTACTTTATGGCAAACCAATTCATTGCCGTACTTCGAGATGCCGAGGACATGCTTATAACAGGTACATATGTGCCACCGCCGCCTTCCTCACCGCGCTCTGCACCCGCTCCCATGATCCCGCGCCGACAACTGCGTCCGGGGGCCCCTATCGAAGATAATTTGCAGAGGAGCCTCTGGTGTTTGGCGCGTGTTCCGGAGACGCTCGTCCTCTTTGGCACTCGATGGGAAGATGCCAATATGCTCAAACAGAGTTTTGAGAGCATATCCGGAGACGTGGTTGAGCGGTTACAAAAACGTCAGCATATGCGAACCATGCCAATGCCGCAGCATCAAGGCCCATATCAGAACGGTGTAGCTCACAGCATGCCGCCTGCCATGATGCAACCGCAGATGCCTCAGGCACAGTATCAGCACCCGCAACCTCATATGCCGCAGCAACATCAACCACAGCCTCAACCCCCGTCGATGAATATGAGGTGGGCGCCTTCAGTCGACCCCTCACAGATGATGCAGGTCGCGGGTCGTCAATAAACATGTAAAGATGCGGCGTTCACTGGCATACGGCGGCAAGCATAGTGCGGATGAATGATGACATGCAGCGATATGTGTGCTGGTCTAGATCGGTTTTATATAGGAAAAGAAGAAGCTATTAGTTATCATGTCGGTTTCTTGATAGGCATATCCTCTTGTAGAAGAGCGGTGTCAGCAATAGATCTTGGATATCCCCAGAATGTGCCCCGTTCCCGTGCTTTCCAACATTGCTCCTTTAAGTAACAGCCAGCATGGTAGCGGTTTTCGTGGCCCTGATTGCTTTCATCTCGTATCGTCACTTGCACGGTCTTCCGATATTTCAATACTGTACGACAAGTGAAGCTCGCAAAAGTCCTATTCTTGTCTCCTCGTACTCGTAGCCCTCGCCATCTTATTGCCTAGCTTAGAGGATCGCACGTACATTAACAATCAAAGAGTAAAGTACACAGCGCGAGGCGCATAGCCCATTCCTGATACGTACTTTGAATGGGGAATAATTGATTGAGAGTTTGCCCCGTCGTTCGCCCCTGGCTCCCGCCAACCGTAAGAAACTAAATAGGTATTCATTGCCCCTTGACAGGTCTTGTCTAAGTCGTCCCCGTACAGAACGAGGATGATGATGCTACTCTTGCCCCCCCCCCTATCCCTTTTCCCTTCGACGCCCCCCTCCACCGTCTTTTCTTTACAAACAAACCAGATTCCTCTGATGATTTTCCCCTCCCTATACACACGCGCAGGGGGGGAAGGGCCGGTATCCATTGAGAACTGCAAACGTATCGACCGCATCGTGCCACGCCTAATGCATGTGTACATCCATGGAGAATAAGTCGGGAATGGCACAGCAACAAAGGCTCTTCTTTCGTCCTTCTCGGAGGGAAGTGAACTAACTTCTACCAGGGAGAACTTCTGCTCAGCTCGAGTAGTCGTTTGGTCAAGTAAATCTTCCTTGAACCCGGGGAAAGCAGCACGTCGGGCTATCCAAACCCGCTGCCTAGGAAGAGGGGTGGCTGGTGAGATGGCCAGCAGAGGTTCTCTCAGTCACCGGCTGACGTCTCCTTATCAAGAGGTCTTCTAGACGACGCGCATATCTTGCAGGTGCAGATTCCTGATTTGGCGCGGCAGCTTGCGATCCCGCTCGTACAGATAGCCACAGTTGGCGCATAAAGACTGGCGGGGCAAGGGTTAGTACACCGGAACGAAAGAAATATGCGGAGAAGATTCGGCGAGCGAAATAGAGGAAGGGGGGGAGTGAATGGGAGTGGTGCTTACCTTTGGACCGGCAGGACCGTCGCGGACGGCCCAGACACTGGTTCCCCATATCCGGCAGTGAGAGCAGCGCCACGCTATCCTCTCGGCGTCTGTCAGCGCTCCGCCGCCTCCGTATCCGCCAACGTCCGGCGTGCCCCGACCACCGGGAGTACCACCGCGTCCGAGGGGACTCAGGCTGCGGAAGCGCCGCTTCTTCTTGGAGCGCTCGCCGCGGCCCATGCGCTCCTCCTCGAGCTCGGCCGGCGCGCCAAACGGGGTGCCGCCCAGCATGCCGGCCGTCGAGCTGAAGCGGGCCGTCTCGCGCCTGAGCCGCCGCACCTGCCTCTCCCGATCGCCCTCGCGCTTCTCAATCTCCTCCTTGGTCAGAAACTCGACCTTAGGCTCCCAGTCGTCGGCCAGGTGGTCCGGATCGTAGCGCCAGCCGGCCTCGGATCCGTTGGCAGCGTCGTTGGGCAGCTCCTGCTGCACGCCGCCCCAGCCCGCGACCAGACCTCCCGCCTCGCACGCTTCCTTCTTCAGGCGCAGGACGGCCTCGTAGATGGCGTGCGTCATGGCGGGGACCCATTCGCCGGCCAGGCCAAGGTCGGCGCACGTAATCTTGGCAAAGGCCTCGGCCGTCCCTGGCGGGTGCAGCAGAGACCATTCAAACTTATCGGTGTAGAGCATCGAAGACAGGTTAAGACTCAGGTTGATGACGCAGCGGTATGTGTCGTCGGGGTTGTAATCATCAGACTCCGGCAAGATCGGCGTCGCCTCGGCCGTCACGTTTGGCGCTGGGCCCGGGGTTGGCGTCGCAGGTCCTGCGGTCTGCGCTGGCGTTTCTGGCCTCGACAAAGCTCTGGCGAAGGAAGCGGGTGAGCCCGCTCTGGACTTGAGAAGCATGCTTGGCCTGGGCGTGCTCGCCGCAACGCCATTGGCAGCGCCGGACGTCGATTGTGCGAAGGCCGCGGCAGGCGCGCTCTGCTCCGTGTGAAAGAGAGGATGCAGGGCGACGCCGGCGTACTCTTCAAGTTGCGTCCGTATCTGCTTGCTGATTTCTGCAACAACGCTGCCCCGATTGGGTAGGTCGAGATCTTGTGCCAATGTTTGCGCAAACTGATCGGTGGTGATGAGCGTTTCGTGCAGGTTCCAGCAAAAGATGTCTCTCAGCTTGTAGGGAACCGTCGGTTCGCCTTGCCGATAGTGCGGCATCGAGGTATCGACTGCATTGGGATTCGGCGGCGGGAAGGGCGCTTGTGGGATAAAGGACGGTATGTCGAGGTCGATGCGGATCGGGATCAGGGTCAAGGGCAGACCAGCTTGAGCCGAGTTCTGCTGGTCGCTTCTCACCGACCTATTCTTACCCATCCAATCGCGCCAAATGCCCTGAACTTCGACGGGCTCCTTGGTGTCCTTGCCGGCGCGGTCCGCCAGGTCGAGCTTGGAGAGAGAGTCCTCTTTGCGCAGGCTGCGCAGGCCAGTGGGTCGGCGCCTGAGGTCGTCGCTATCGTCATCCAGGTCGTCGAATCCATCTTCGGCATAATTAATGATGGTGGTGCCTCGCTTCGTCGTCCTCGAGAGCGGGTTCGCGGGCGCCGTCTGCAGGACGGGTGTGAGGAGTGAATTGTTGTACGCGCGCAACCGCGGCGCATACGTCGACTGAAATGACTGGGGCTTTGATCGTTCCATTATGATTCTCGCGAGCCCAAGCCCGTCATCTCATGCCGGCGCAAAGCAGCAGGGCCAAAAAGAAAGGGCTGCACCGGCGCGCACCCGTCTGCGGGTTCGCTGGGCCCTCGTTCGGCTCGACGGGGAGGGAGACGGACACTCGCGGGTGAATTGAAGCGCGATGAAGTCGTGAGTCGACAGCGTTGAGGTTTCCTTGTCAGACAATGATACGTGCGTGTCTGGTTTATGAGGGGGTGTTTGTGTTGCGTCGACAAGTCCTTGTGTGGCTACCTATTGCAAGGGCGTTTGCGTCGCGACCGGGGATAATTGACCCTTTGGTTTTCTCACTCACGCGTTAGCTGGCGGGAAAAATTGGGACGGCTGTTGTCTTATGTAATCATGCCTACCTCGTCCTGCAACTCTTCACGTTTTTCTTTCTCTTCCTTGATTTCGAGCTACCCTACACTGCTCACCTTCATCTCGAAATTCATGACTTGATTGATTCTTCTCCTTCTTCTTCTTTCAGGTTCCATCACCAAGGCTCTCATATCGCTATGGCTTCAAGAGCACCATCCTATCTTTTAGGTCTAGCGAGGCGCACTCATCCACAGGCTCTTCGTGCCTCTCAATCTCAAATACCTACAATACCTCTTAGCCGCTCATCAAGAGGGTTCACATCATATCTGCCACGTCTAGAACACTCCATTCCGCGACCCCCGACGCAGCCATTCCGCATCAAGCCAGAAGATGAGTCCAAGGCTGTGTCGGAAGACTTTCGGAGCGAAGGAGAGAGGCCCGCACTGCCGAGGCGCGACCTAGCCTACTACCAGCTCTCCTTCACCTGCATCCCCTGTGGTCATCGCTCACACCACAACATCTCCAAGCAGGGCTATCACAAGGGATCCGTACTCATCACTTGCCCAAATTGCCGCAATCGGCATGTCATGTCCGATCATCTCGGTATATTTGGCGACCGCAAGATCACCGTCGAGGACTTGATGCGAGAAAAGGGTCAATTGGTCAAGAGGGGCAGCCTCGGTGAAGACGGCGATGTTGAGTTCTGGCCCGAAGACAGTCTCGAAGAAGAGCCCGTTGAAACAAAAGGCACCTCAGGGTCATAGGGCTGACGTTGTGTTATGGGAAAATACATAAAAACTTGCATTTTCTTGCGAATACCCTCTCGTCGCTAAACACCATCGCGACGCTTTTCAATGCCATTTGTCTCGAGAAATAGAGCAGCCAGCTAGACAGCTTAGTACGATATAATCTCCGCACAAATCTGATAAATCTTGTCTATGATAACATCTCCCCTTGAAACATTGCTTGATGATATATCCTTGAATCTCCTAAACGCCAAAGCCATGTAGTCACCGTCAACCAATTACCACCCATTGTAAGATTGTCGCATCGACTTATGCTCCCTCGACCGCACCTTGCGCCGTTCCTTGTTCTTCTCGAACCGTTTCCGCTTGTCCTTGCCGTACTTTTCCGGCTGCGCGACCGCTTCAATCTTTCTCTTGCTCGTGCGGTGCATTCGCTTGGTCTTGACTTCCTCACGAATCTCTAACAGAATCTTGCTGTAGACAGTCGTGCCAAACTTCTTTTGTAGCGAGTCCAGGAGAATCTGAGCCCTCGTCTTCAAATCCTCGAGTTTTGTCTTGAACCCTTCGTCGTTGCTGAACGGCACCGAAATGGTAGGATCCGTGATGTGCTGCAGAGGAGTCAAGATGGTCTTGAGCGAGGGCTGAATCTGCTCCACAGAAGCCCTGCGACAGACCGTTTCCAGGATTTCCATGGCCGCGACCTTGGAGTTGATGGCCATCGACCTGGGAGGAATCTCCTTGCGCATGATTGCAGAAAGTCTCCAGAAGAGATAGTCCAGGTTCTTGCGCTCATTGTCGTCAGCCTCATCATCATCCTGATCTTCAACGTCGTCACCCGACTCGGCATCCATTGTAACTTCCGTTGCTGGAAGACAAGATCCGAGGAACACTAGGATCTGTACGAGCTCAGAAGCCAAGGCTTCGTCGACTTGCAGCCCATTCAGCGTCCCGAGTGATAGCCGCGTAAGCTTGTACATGCTGTCGGCCGTCAAAGAAAGTCCGTGAGAACCAGGAATAGTATCGCCCCTGGACAGGGCGCTACGGTGCCTCGCGAAGTCGACGAGATACACGTTGAGCAGCCTTGCTGTTGTCAACTTGACCATGGCCGACGAATGATGGAAGCAGCCAGCGACGTTCGCCCACATGACTTCTTTATTAGCAGCCAGGGTTTGATCGCTGAATTGTGTCGTAAACAGCCGGATGATTGCAAGCGTGATATCCACCAACATCTCATCCACGTCCGCGACAGTCTTGGTGCCAATAACGCTCATGCATTTGGCCAAAACCAACTTGAAGTCGGTCATGTTCTTTGTCGCATCGTCATTTGACTCGAAATAGTAGCCAAAGACCTGCAAGGCCAATCTTTGGATCGCGGGATTCTCGTCTTTCGCCAACCATGATCGCAGAAGTGTGAGGTACTTCTGGATTCGCTCCTTGTCTGACTTGTGGAAAATCTTCTTGAGCAGTTCTCCCGCAGCAAGTCGGCACTTCTCGCTGTCGTCGTTGGCGACAACCAAGAAGAGCGGCAGGAAGCATGTTCCGGCAATCTCTTGGACAAAGTCATCAGAAGACTTCATGAGCAGCAGATGAATAACTTCCATGACGGAGAGTCGACCGCCTTCTCGGTCGTACTTGAGGTTGGCCACGATGAAATCCAGCTGCTTGCCCCAGCGCGCTTTCTTTTGGGGGTACTCCCTAATGAACTGGAAGAAGGCACCTCGAGCCAGGTCCCGCGTGTCCTTGTCATCATTGCTGATCATGACGGTACCAACGTGATCAACCGTATCGTAAACGAGAGCTGTTTCGATACGGCGGTCGAGGACGGATCGTAGGAAGTTGAATGTGACATGTCGATACAATGGCTCCGTGAAGTCATCCTTCAGCTTCCCAAGAAGCATATCAATGGCCGCATCTTTGATCGGGATGTCGCGTCTCTCCCGAAGAACAACTGCCAGCATCTTCAGAGCGGCTTGGGAGAGTTCCGTGGTCGTCGACGTCGCCATCGAGATGCTTTTCGTTGCCTCTTTGACGGCAACCTTGTAGATATTCTGCCCATCGTCATTGTTGAAAGGGACCTTGACTATGGTGGCCAGTAGTCGGAAGGCAGATATTTCGACTTCCTCCTCGCCTCCGACAATGGCATCACCTAGGATTGGAAGGAAGCCTGACACGTTGGTTGGAGTTCGCAGGCTGTCGTGTTTCTTGAGCATGGACCGAAGAATGTCAAGAGCGAAGCGCACGAGTTTGTAAGTGTGCTTGGTGGTGCGACCTCGCTCACCACTCCTCTTGGCTCCTTTCTGCACGAGGTACTTTTTCAGTCTCGGGTCCAGCTTTTGCTCGGCTTCCGGGCGCTCGCTGCGGTACGCCTCCTGGATCACCTCGTAGCAGAAGACCAACGTATCACGAGATCCGGCTGCAGGGTTCTGCAGCAGACCCGTTCCGATGCGGCCCATGAGCGCATCAATTTTGCGCACCATCTTCAGGTCGACTTTCTGCATGAGAAGGGCTTGGAGAGGCCTGATCAGATGGATAAGATGGGTGATGGAGGCATTTCTCGCCACCAATTCCATCGAGTCCTGGCTCTTGGAGCTCTTGATCTCCTTCATTTGGGTCGTATATCCGTCGGCATCCTTCTCCTGTCCAATGGTGCCGAAGATGTCATCCATGATAACTGTGACCATCGCAGAGAGGCAGTGGTTCAAGTCTCCTGGTGCGTAGGTGGGTATAACGGCGACGAGGATGGAGTGCATGGTGTAGGAGAGAACGTGCAATTGATAACCCCTCGTGAGGGCTCCGCGCAGTTCCTTGAGCATGAAGCCAAAGAACGAGGGTCCAAGGATCACGGCAATCTTAACCAGCGTGTCTCGGGCCATTTCTCTGGACTCCCAGGCCTTACTGCGCAGAATGTGGCAGATATCTGTCAGAACGCCGGCGAGTTTCTGGTCCATCTTCTCAGGAGGGAGAAGTTTCAATAGCTTGACAATAACAACGCCCACCGGTACTCGGTAGCTGACCTCCGATTCATCCTTTTCGTGGAGATGCTTAACAAGGGGCGGAAGGAAATAATCGAGCACATCAATCGCTAGTTGAGGTGTCTTGGGAGCCGTGAGGGACAGCCTCTGCGCCGTTTCTGGCGATGTTGCATCGTCCAGGTCCATCTCTTCTGATTGACATCCCTGGATAGAGTCGATAAGCGCGTCTGCAAACTTCCCGAGTAGTCGGACGGTTTGCTTCTGCGTCTCGGGCCGCGACTCAATATAACTGATATAGCGATGAAAGGTGGATCGCCAATGATTCCATTGGAGAGACATGGCCAGTAGTCCGATTGTGATTGTTGCTTGAGCTCCGAGACCATGATCGTCGCTTGAATCAGCTCGTCCGTAGATGAAATGCTCAAGGAGGGGAATGAAGAACTGTGACAGATTCTGGCTGCCCATTTCCTTGACACGATTCGCTGCTTCCAGTGTGCGTAGGGCTTCCAGCTGCCGGGATGTGGCAGGGCTCAGGATGTCAAAGAAGAAGGATGGCTCGGAAGTATCTTCTTGACGGTCGCTCAAGAGGCCGCTCAGGTCGGCTACTGGCGACCACTCAGGCATTACGGTCAAGATGAAGCCGAAAACTCGCAAATTCTCTCGTCGAACCGTCGCTGACGGCTCACGCGCACCGGCATAGATTGAAGGCAGCAGGACGGTCTTCATAAGATCTTCCAAGGATAATCTCGCGGTGGACTGACACTCTGCAGTCGTCTTCACGAAACGCCGAATACCATCCGCAGAGTTTGACGCCAGAACACCAAACTCCTCGTCCATGCGAATGAAGAAAATAAGGTTGTGAAGGAGCGGCAACCACTGCTTCGGAGTCCAAGGAAGCTCTCGTTCCGCCGAGATGACGTTGAAAGAGGCCAGACGTCTATCGTAGTCGGGCTCATCCACGCGGCCCTGCCTAAAGGAATTCAGCTCCGAACAAAGAGTCGCAATTTCTGCTACATCGGCGTCCTGCTGAGAAATGGCTTGCATGGCTTGACACAAGGATTGACGATTTTGTCGGTCCTTGAAGTAGCTGAAGAGCGAAGAGATGGTGTCGTAAATTTCGCTCAGTAATGTCTGATCCTTGGCTGCATCCGATACAACGACAAACTGCTCGACGATCAACAAGATTCTGCCCTTGATCTTTGGATTCACGCGTCTTGGAGGCTGCTTGAGCAGGAAACTGGATATGCGAATGACGGCTTGCGCGTTTTCCAAATCTTGCAACGCAGGGGCTAATGCCAGGATTGTCTCGACACATGCCTCAAGTAGCTCGTTGCTAATGGTCGGCGTCTTCAAGACAGTCATGATGTTGGTCAAGGTCGCCTTCGCGTTCGGCTCGAGGAGCTCGGCCATGATGATCTCGTTAAACTCGGACTCGCTAGCAGGTGCCACAGCCAACTTGATCAGGTTTCGGACGATCTCAAGGACGAATATCTTCACTTCATCCTTGGTTTTCTCCACTGAAAGGCACTTCACGACCTGCGGAAGAATACCTGAAGGAAGCGACGTCTCGTGGGGTGCGAGGAGCAAAGCCGCTCTGGGAAGAACCGACCAAGTCGAAATCAGTTGCAGCATGCCCGACACGCCCTGTGTCGTTTCGAGTGGGAGGTTCTCTAGTCTCGGAGCTATAACCTCCTCGACAATGACATCTCGGTAAGGATCCCATTGAAACATTTGTGCGTTCTGGAATAGTGCTGTCAGGCACTTGATGCCCAGCGATCTCGTGGCTTTGAGCAGCGACTGATCTCGGTTCTTGTCTTCGTTCTCCTGAGAAGCAGGGTCCTGGTCTGATGAAGCTTCATTGAGTCTCTTGCAGGCATACACAAGGCAGTACAGGACCGCATTGAGGATTGTCTCCATGTAGGGTTCCACACTCGTGCCCAGTTCCGAAATGAGGGAGGATATCATGTTCAGGAAACCCATCTGTTTGCGAGCCGACAGGATGGGAGTGGCGAAAAACTTTTTTCTCTGCGCAGACGCAATGGCGACGCGAACCCCCTTGAGCTTACCCGCGGCAATATCAAGGAAGCTTCCCAGATCTTCTACTGAGAGGTTCCGTAAAACGGCCAATCGAGTAGCCTGAAGGCCGTTGCGCCCGCTAGCCGCTCCTTTTTTTGAGATAGTCCGGCCGTACAGGAGACGGAGGAGGACTGGCATAAGCTCCGTCCGATGCTCAGTTTTTATGACGCTATCGCCTTGCAAGAAGACGGCAAGCTCATTTTTCAAGCGAGCATCATCAAGAAGGTATTCGAGATTCTCCTGATAGGACTTCACGCCTTCTTGCTTCCAGGCCAGAATCCCCTTGAGGGCGAGTTTCTGGACATCGGCATCGCCATTTTCCATAAGTTTCAAGAGTGCTTGATAGACATTCTCGTGCTGGTAAAGAACCTTGGGGTTGATGAATTGAGAAAAGACACCCAAGATTGCCTTTCTGTCAGCCATTGACCAATCCGACTTTTGACTCTGTGTTGCTTCTTCGGCAGAGTCATTGGACGCATCATCCTCATCTGTAACCCAGCAAAGAAGGAGAGGCACCAGCTGACGAGATCGCTTCTCCGCGATGGCGGGCATGGCATTGAACACCTTGAGAGCTCGGGAGCGGGCAGTCGTAGGAAGAGGATCCGCCAATTGCTGCTTCTCATCAAAGTCCCGCAACATCATTTCGTCGGCTTTCTCAACGATGTTGAGGACTGCGCTGGCCGATCTCTCGAGACTACCCAGCGCGGTACATTCAAAGTCAGTATAGACCTGTGGTCGAATTGAATCGCCCTGAGAAGCAGAAGGGGTCCAGCGGGCTGACGGATTTTGTAGCCATTGGAAAGCAATGTAAGCCACCGCCTCTTCGCCCTCTTTGTTCTGTGTAATCTGCTGCAAAACTTCAACGGCATCATCCCAGACTGGTGACAGCTTCACTGTCATCATGCCAAAGATGAACCGAGGGATTGCTTTTCTCAAAGTCGGAGAGTCTACCGAGGCATACTGCTGGCCAAGCTTTCTCAAAAGCATGGCAATGGCTCTTGTATTGCCCAGGGCCAGGGGTGTCTGTTCGACTTGCAGCATCACATCGATTGAGTCGGATGAATCGTCTATGAAGAGCTGTCTGAGAAGCTCAAGAGAAGCAAGACGAATATCGTGAGATGGAGAACTCAGATTCTCAACAAGTGTTTCGATTGCAGAATCTCCGCCTGCCGCTGCCTCGTCAGAGCTAGGGCTGTCGAGTTTGCCGTCATCGCGGCCGCTTTTTAAACGATACTGCTCGTACTCCAGGTACGCCTGCAGGAAACCGACGGATCGAGCGAAGCGCTGAATGGCTGCACGAAGCAGGGGACTGAGAGAAGCGTCCAGGGAACCACTGGCCTTGCTCATAAGAAGGTAGGCTCGAAATCCTTGGCTGACGATGAAATGCACCTCATCTGACGCGAGCGACGACGAAGGCCGAAGTGCAAGCTTGAGTTTTCGAAGGAGCAATTCGGCTATCCGCGCATTTGTGGATGGGTGTACAGCAGTCATGTCTAGCAGCTGCAGTAACCCGGCGTATTGTGGCAGACATCTGTCCCTCCAGATCTGAGGATCCTTGTTGTACGGCCCTCTTTCCGGAAATGGAGATATTTCGAGCCGCTCAAACTTTGACACAATTTGGTCTTGCCATGCCTGAGGAAGCTTACAGCAGTCCTTGTCACCGATCGGTGGGAAGGCTCGCTCTCTGATCATTTTGGGAAGCAGAAGGCAGAGCACGTCTTGATTTTGACCCTGAGACCAGTGTTGTGCAACGAACCTAGACATGGTTAGCCCACGGCCTTGAAACAGAGTTATCGCTGAACATACTTCTGGAAGCTGCTTCGGAACAGACTGCCGAACCGATTCCTGTCGAGCTCGCAGTAGTATGAGCAAAAGGGGATGTACCACTTGAGGAAGGGCTCCCTGGTAAGTGATTGTGTGAGTGACGAGATATGAGGAATGAGGACGTCTATAGGTGCGTGGTGCCAGACAATGGCCACTTGAGACACCACGGTTCTCCATACGATGTCTTCTTGATCCGGGCGAGTTTCCTCAGCCGATTTGCCTGTGATGGTAACAAGCGACACAAGCTCGCGAACGAGACGATCCCAATTTTTCACACGGGATCCCTTGCGTACACCTGCTACCACGCCAAGAATCCTGATTAGGGGGACAGTCCGCCATTGTGCTTCGCCGTCGGGCATTTGGTCTTTGAGGGTCTGGATTTTGTCAAAAATCTCTGCGGCCGTTCCCTCGAACGTATCGACATCTGCGTGGTGAATGACACTCGTCAAGACGCCGCAGACGAGGTCCAACCAAGGACTCTCACGAGCCAGCGTGCACTCCTCTTCGGGAATAGCATCGATGAGCGCAGCAATGACCGCACCGCCCGCAGAGTGGATAGTCCTTTCAGTTCCCCTGACCGCCTCGGAGAACATGGTCATCAGGCCATCCTTGTAGAGTGTGAACTGTCGGTCGTTTTGGGCGCCGATCAGATCCTTCCTGACGTGCTTGACAAACGAGATGAGAGATGTCTCGCGATGGGATGGCGCTGCGGCCTTTCGGACGAGGAAGCTCATGGCCTCGGCCGCGAATCTTGCAATGTGCTGCGGATGCCGAGACTTGCCGAGCAGGGGCACCAGGACATCAAATATCGGCCTCAAGTCGGGAACTAGAAGTTTGGAGAGATATTTGAATAGAAAGGCCATGGCCCCAAAGGACCACTCGATGACCTCGACATCCTGAGGCTTGCCGACAATCGCAATGAGTAGGCCCAGGCTCTGCGCGAAATACTTTTCGAAGCGCACTCCCAAATCATGCGCGAGAGCCGTCAAGAGATCGAGTAGCGGCTCGAGAGCGTCCCTGTCTTGCAGGGAAATGTAGTGCACGAGCGACTGCATAATCTTCTCCTCGTGGTAGAGGATCTGCGGTAGGCTCTCGGACAGGGGGAGGACATCGTGCTTGAATGCGCAAAAGGGCTTGGACAAGTTGAGCTCGCCCCATTTCTGCAGTCCATTTTGGAAGTATGAAGTCGCCGTCGACAGGTCTTCGGTCTCGAGGTCGTGGCGTCGGACTTTGCGCAGGTGTTGCAGGGAATTGAGTCTCGAGATCTTGGTCGAGAAGGACTCCCATCGGTGATTCTTGACGGGGTTCGAGGTATGCTTGTTCTTACGCACCTTTTCGATGCGCCCGGATGATTTGGACGGCATCGTGGCGGTCGTGTGGTGGCAGATTATGGGGGAATTGCGGCCGCCGTGGTCGATGGTTCGCAATCACCGAGCTGATGGGCGTCTCGCTCCCCGCCATTGACTCTCGAACTTTTTTTCTCGTTATCTTATCGCGCGCGTGAGAGTTGAGTGGGTCCCGCCCCGACGGGAAAGGTGCGGAAGATCCGATAAGATCTGCAAGACCCACCGAAGCTTGAAAAAGCCAATCAAACGCGGTGCGCAAAACGCTTATCGCCTTTTCCCTCCATTCAAACTCGAGATCGCAGAGCGCCTTCGTCATCCCTTTGCGACGTCACCTCTGGATCCCGATCCAGAGAGCTTCTACGCTGGTTGAGGGCATGACAGCGCTGCGATGGCTGCACCCAAGATGTGAGTGAGCGTCACGATCAATAGCAGACGATTTTACCTCGCTGACTTAATTTTCGCAGAATCGTTCTTGGCAGCCTCAATGGCCAGCTCGAACCCGCGCTCACCAAGCTCGGTGCGCTGCACGCGAAAAACGGCTTCTCCCTCGCGATCCTCGCCGGCGACGTCTTCACACCCGACACCGACCCAGAGACAATCAAGGCACTGACGAGCGGCGCTCTTACTGTGCCGCTGCCGACCTACTTCACAGTCGGCACCCATCCGTTCCCTGCGGAAATCGCCGCCAAGATCGAGGCAGACGAGGAGATTTGCCCGAATCTGCACTACCTCGGCAAGCGCAGCGTGACCAAGACGTCGGATGGTGTGCGCATCACCGCGCTCGGCGGGCTCGTCGACGCGAACCTGGTTGGCGGTCAGTCCAAAGAGCAGCACCTCCCGTTTCACACCGAGGACGACGCCAAGGCGCTGCGCGGGGCGAACCACACCGACATCCTACTGACGGCAATATGGCCGGCTGAGGTCTGGAAGGGCTCTCGCGTCACGCTGGAACCTGCACAGCAGGCGTCTATACAGAGTACAAAGGCCATTGCGGAGCTGTGCGCCGCCTTGAAGCCGCGGTATCACATCTCGGCGTCGGCCGATACATTCTTCTACGAGCGCGAGCCCTTTCTCCATCCGTCCGACGATGGTTCTGATACTCGCGCCTTTACCCGCTTCATATCAATGGCTCCTTATGGCAACGACGCCAAGGCAAAATCCATGTACGCCTTCAGTCTGAACAGAGCAGACACGGCGCCGCCCCCAGGATTCACCAGCTCGCCCTTTGCCGCGCAGGCGAGGAAGCGGCCGAGGGTGGAAGAGTCGTATAGTCGTTTCGGTCACCACGACGAGGGCCGTCACGGTCGGCGAGGAAAGCGACGTCGAGCTTCTCCGCCTCCAGGCCCCGACCGGTGCTACTTTTGCCTCTCCAACACGAATATCTCCGTACACATGTGCTGCAGCATAGGCGAGGAGTCGTACATCACCACCGCCAAGGGTCCGTTGCCTACCTCTACGACTTTTTCAGAGCAGGGCCTCAACTTCCCAGGCCACTTCATCATCATCCCCCTACCTCATGCGCCGACGATCCCCAGCATAGGCCCCGTGACAGATCCCGCGGGCGAGGCTAGCCGGACGTACCAGGAAATGACGCGCTTCCGCGAGTCGCTCCAGGCCATGATCTCCACCAAGTCATCTCACAAGCTGGGCGCCGTGACGTGGGAGATTAGCCGCGAGCGCAACGTTCACGTCATCTGGCAGCTCGTCGCCGTCCCCGCCGACATGGTCCAGGCGGGCGTGGCCGAGGCGGCGTTCCGGGTCGAGGCCGAGAACCAAAAGTACCCTGCCTTCCTCTCAAAGGACCTGTCTCTGGAGGAGCAGGCGACCGCCGCCGCCGGTGGGCAGGGCGACTTCTTCCGCGTGTGGCTGTGGGCCGACAACGGCGAGGACCGGATTAAGGGTAAGTCTCTCGTCATGCCGCTGCCCACGGACATGCGCTTCGACCTGCAGTTCGGTCGCCGCGTGCTGGCCAAGCTGCTTGGTCTCGAGGATCGCTTCGTCTGGAAGGACTGCGAGCAGACGGTCGAGGAGGAGACTCGCGATGTCGAGGCCTTTCGCAAGGCGTACAAGGAGTGGGACTTTACTCTGGCTTGAAGCCCCCTGGCAGCCCTTCTCCCGCCGGCTGCGTCATGAATCTCGATGTCCAACTCGAGTTTCGCATAATCCCGTATTTTGGAGCGATTCAAATCACTCCTCTCTTCAATCGCGAACTCTTCTCATCATACCCCCAAACGGCGTACCGGCTTTTCACCAAATAAACGGGCTCAAATTAGGCAAGCGGAAAGAACGAGAGCGCACCATGAAGTGGCGGGGAAACATTATCATTCGGGCTTTTTCTTTCGCATCATCAAAAGCAGGGCGTTGGCGAGACACACAATCCCAAAAAAAATGGACAGAGTGAAGGAGACTTTCTTCACACCGACAGTCTCGGAACGCACGAATCTGAACCTCTCCTTCCCGAGCAACCCCCCCATTCAAAGGCCCGGGTCCCACGGACGGAATGCTAGGGCCCCGGCTTCGGTGCAGCGGGCGCCGGAGCCCCGGGATACAATCGGAAGGCAGCGCCAGGGGGGATGAGAGGGGGGGTTCAGCCGTTAGAGACAGGCTCATCTTGCGTTGGGCCTAGCGCGAGATCGCGGGGATCGCAAGACATTCGCAGAACCAGGTACTTGACTCACCTTACGTAGGGAGTTGGTAAGGTAGCTACGCAGGGGAGTTAGGTTAGGTAGTTAGTAGCGGTAGACAAGCCAGCTACGTACGTACGCACGCAAATAGACGTCTCCGGCTCGCGCTGCGAATTCAATCGGGCCACGTAAGATTAGTGATCTTCCTCCCAGACATCGTCATAGGCTGGTTCTATCCCGCTTCTGCGTCGTGGAGGCGGCACGCGTGGCACATATACAAATCACAAACGCTGGTCACCGCGCGCAACACACGAAGACACGTTGGAATGAGGACATGATGGCAAGTGAAGTAGTATAACGTTTTTTTGAGTTCGTAAAAAAAACTTTTTCGGGTCTTTTTGTAATGTGTAAGAGGTTTGCCGCTCCATTCGGAAGCAGCAAGAAAGTCGTCATCCAGCATTGTGGATTTGGTCAACCCCTTCTTAGTGACTCCTTCACATCGGACTGTCTGATTTAATCTACCCAGGCCAGTCTCACTCATACTCGTTTCGCAGCTCAGTGCGCCAATCCATTCGTACAATTAATAGAGGAAAATGAAAAATGGCGTCGCGTAAATGCGCACGACTACCAGCCATTGGTGGCAGGGGCCTTGACCTCCCGTAGGGAAGTTTGACAGATAAGGAAAACATGCGGTCGTTTTGGTGTGAGCGAAAGGGTATCGCGTCGCTCGCGCGGGAAGTGGTTCCATTGACAACGTGGATGATGGTTCGCGTCGACCATGATAGCTTGTTGCTGATCATTTTGGGGTCTCGCCATAGCCACAGCCATGGTAGCAGAAGCGAGCAAAGGGAGCTCAGAGGCGCTTGTGTCCGTCAGACACGGGTGCAAGTGCCGTACAACGGCACGTTGAAAGTGGAAGACGGCGTAATCGAGACGCCGTAAAAGCCGGCGGCGATCTGATCTATCCAGATCGCCAGTCACCGTTCTCGAAAGAAGAGAAAGATGAAAGAAAAGTCAGGACGCCGAGATGCAGATGATGCAAGTGTAGCTCGATGCGGGACCCCAGGTCAAAATCTGGGCGGACAGTATTAAGTAAGGGTAAACAGTCGTCGAGGGCGCATTGAGCGACCACAAGACGACGCTCGGTCATATCCGAAACCGGGACCGAGCAGAATCGAAGGCGGCAAAAGGAAATATTCAGCTCGTGCAGGTCTGCATATGTAAATGACCCAGGTGTGGTATACACAAAAGTGCAAGGCGTAAGGAGCGGACTCGGGTCGTCGTCGCATTAGTCGAGGACAGCTCGACGATGCAGACAGGCGATTGAGATCAATAAGAGGCCATTCGACGAGCAGGCGACCGCTCGCCAAAGGCCGGCGAATGACCCAAGGTCATGAATGTGGACAGCCGGGAAGCCGGTCGGCTGGGCCCGGTCGGTGAATCATTGACGCAAGGCTCCCTCTGCCCAAAGGCAAAGGTTTGGGCACGACCCAGGCCTTTGCGGGCCTTGAGCCGACCCATCTCGCGCTCGCAAGTGCGCTGATGCTTCTCATCGGACATCTCGACGTATTCCGGAGGGAAGCAGCGGCTGCGGTGTTCGGCGAAGAAGCCGCTGTAGCCGCCGTCGAGGATGTACACTTCTGGATATGTCAAACGAGGGTAATGCTCCGCATTGACAGTGCGATCCTCGGAGCGAACATGACGCGCCATGAGAGGTGCACGATGAGCCGAGTACTCGCAGTGAAAGACCAGCAAGGTTCTTCCCGCCATCGGGGTCTGGAAGAGTTGAGCGGCCAACAGCTCCTTGTCGTTGTGATTGACAGCTCCGTCAATGTGACCTCCGTCATACTCATACTCGAAGCGGCAATCGATGACCATCTTCTGGTCGTATTTGTCAGAATACCTGCCATCGAGGATATCCAGCAATGTCTCCTTGGTTATCCGCGGAATTGAATCCGTGGGATCCTCTGGGAGAAAATGAGGCAGGAGCGGTTCGTGAATCTCCTCAATGTCCATGACGGACTTGAGCGAGGACGAAGCAGGCTCATCGCCGTCTGCCTTTGGTTTCATCACGTCAGCGGGGTGCTCGAACATGCTCAGAGAGCGTCGAAACTGCTTTCGATTTCTCAAGAACGGGTTCGATTGTCGTCTAGAGTGGCAATTGAGCGGCGATCCAAGACGGTGGCTGCTCGAGCCAGTAACGCCGGCAAAGAGCGGCCTGGGCCTGGCGGCGACGTTCATGGAGGAACAAGGGCTGTTGGCTGACTGCGGTCGGCGTTCTTGCGGAGGAGGGGATGTTGACTCGAAGCACTCGCCAAGGGACAGATTTGAACTTGTGTGGTGCAGACTGCCCTCGGTGCCGAAGCGAAAGGTGGGCAATGGTGGCTCGGCTTGACTTCTGCTTGGAACTGAAGTCGTGGTGAGGCCCTTCATTCGGCTTAGCGAAGGCCGCCTTGGTGCAGCAATCTTGCGACTACAAGACAAGTAAAATGTCAGTATACTGCTGTGGAGACGAGAGGAATGTTCTCTGAGACTGACTCAGCCACAATAGGTTTGGACGGCTCCAGCGAGCCTTGACGCGTGATCGGAGCCGGGGAATCCAAGACCATGTCATCGTCTTGATCATCGTCAATGGTAGGCGTCGTTACAGGCGTCGGGGAGTTCAACTCAATCTGCGTGCAGAACGGAGTTTTGTGTGGTAACGGCGAAACCTCCATGAGTTCGGTGGTGGGCCCTGGCGAGGATGAGGGCAAGGGAGGCGTCGTGACGAATTCTGAAGCGAGTTTAGCTTGGCAATTTTTCACGGTCCAATTGAAAGAAAATGGTTTCTTACGCCGGCTCTCCATGCCACTCATCATGTTTGCAGTGAACAGGGCTCGTCTCGGGGTAGGAAAATGAGGGCTGTGAAATTTTGGTAAGTGATTGCTTGAATAGACCATGTGCTCAGATAAGAACGTACCTGGCATCGTTGTCGAGCCTGAAATTTTGGGATAAGTCGGCAGCCAGGCTGGCAGCAGGAGAAGAACCGCGAACTTCTTTTATATTGAAATAGTCGGCACCGCCCTTGTGAAGCTGCTCACGGAGACTGAAGGAGCTGGAAACACCGGCATGAGGCGAGTAGTGTGAGTGAGGCGCGGAGCGGAAGATGTCCCTGCCTCCCCACGACGGGGCAGGCATTAACGGGCGGTGCAAAGCCGCCAAAGGAGAGGAGGCTTCCATGATTGCACCGGTATGAGGCTTTGGTTATGGATCGTACGTATCGGTCAACATGCGGTGATGAGCTACTGGTATATATCGTGACCGAAGTAGTTGGGCAATTAAGGGACAAGTCCCTGGGTTCAGGGCAACGCGAGGGCGGCTGCCGTGACCGTTTATAGACGAACAAAGGTATGAACAAAGAAGGAAGAAACGAGCAGGGGTGACTCGACGAAACAGCAAGGCCCGAGTGTTGCGGACGTGCCAAACTGTCGTCCGTGGTTATCAGTCCGGTCCAGCCCAAACCTGACTATGCGAATTTGGGAGCCGACGGCGGACAATGGTGAGGTTTCGGGAAAGCTCGTCAGGAGGGTATCGAGGTCATCGATGGGGTTTCGGCTCGAGAATCGGGTCTTGCGGCGGTGAATTCGAGGGAGAGAATCGTCGAGTCGGGGCCCTTTGCGGCTGGTTGCATGGAGGTGGGTTTTTGGCCGCCTCTGGGAACCGTGCTGCATCCAACGAGAGCGGGCGGGCCGCCGCAGACCAACTCGAAAGCCGATGGGGCCTTGGCTGTAGAGAGGAAGCCTTCTCGAAATATCGCGAGGGCGCAGACCAAAAAAGGCGTTGCGGGAAAAATAATCCCGAGACCGGCAGAGACAGCGGAGGAGGGTCGATTGGGGGGGTCCTGTTTGGGGAGTTACGTCAATAACCAAATACACACGAGACAATAGCCAGGCAAGCCAGGCAGGCAATGGGGTTCGGATGAGCTTACCTAGCCCTCGGTCAACTCTTCCGTCTCAAAGTCTCGTGGCCGTACAGGGCGCTTGGTGATGAAGGGGAGAAACGAGTAAAGAGTGGGCGAGGGAGCAAGGCCTTTTCAATGGCCGTGCCATGAGATGGGGCCAAGGTACAAGAAGGCCGGGATGGAGATGGACGTTGTTAGGGGCGACTGGGGAACCAAAGACCTCAACTGCCTCGAGTACTAGACCCACGTACCCAGCCCAGCCCAGCGACCGAGTACAGTTACGGGTGCATGCGCGCGAATGATGCGGCGGCCAGCATGTACCTGCGGCCGGTACCTCCATGTTCCTCAGCGGTCTGGCAGACTGGCACACGCAGCGAGCGGGCGAAGCGGGTCGGCGGCGGCGGCGGTCCACGTCCCTCCCCTGGCAGGTCGTCCTGCACAGCGCTGTGCTCGAATGTTGGTACATTCGGTGCATCGATCTGATACAAAAGGCGTGCGGGCATCGGAAGGATGCACCGAGTGGATAAGGTAAGGCCTGGGGGTGCCTTCCAGGCCAATGTGCCAGTGTGCCAGCGTGTGCTATTGTGTCCCAGTGTGTGCCAGTGTGCCTACTACCCAGGGAGGGGAAAGCCCCGAGAGATGGAGGGGCGTGAGGGTTGGAACTTGGACAGGATTCGATGCCAGCCGCAAAGGAAAGACGTCAGTCAGCTCTCCAGGTCTACACTTGTCTCTCACGTTGTTCGTCTTTCTTTGACAAAAAGAAGAAGCCGGAGAGGCGTAACGAAGGAGAGAGAGCCTTGTTGTCGTGGGCAATGGCCGTTCGTTACCTCTGTGCGTCCGTGTGATTGCGTGAGGCCTCGTTTGTGTGCCCGCCGCCTGGGCACAGTTCACGGCGCAACGCTGTGCAGGCCCGTTGTGTTTCTGAGTTGCCCTTTTTTCTCTCCCCCCTTCCCTCTCTCCCTTCGCCGCAAGGTGCTTCCATGAGATTGCCAACTGGGAGCTTGCAGCGTCCAGGAACATGGATGAGACGACGCGGCCACCCAGCGATTATGGATCTCATGCCGCCCTTGTCCGTCGCCCGGCACCTCGTAGCCTGTACAAGTCAGACGCCGCGCGACATGCCACGTGCGATCCGTATCCAGTACTTGGTCGGATGCGATGCTTGCGAGAGCCTTGCTCTGAGTTGGGCAGGTCCTGCCTGTACCTGGGACCCATGCCTTTTGGATCTGTGCCTGCTGCGACTTTGTGTGTGCAAGGTGGACGACGTTAAGTTAGGTGCTCACTTGAGTGAGTCTAGCGGGCCCCACTTCTCTCTCCCTTCCTTTCGGGCACCTCTGCCTGGGATCCGTCCATCCAAATGCACGTAGGCAGGCTGACCTGGGGCACCCGGGTTAGCGCACACAACATGGCGACATGGGTCTTGGTGCCTGCTGCCTCGATGCTGGGAAACCCCAGCCCGTAGCAATGGCAACCTGAGTCTTCCACTGAGAGGGAAAAAATCTCCTTTGTCCACCGTCTTTTTCGACGCATAGCGTCCTCATCTGCCACGGCAATCGGTGCGTCATTAGAGCCCGGCGGCTTGTGGATTCTCAGGCCTTAAGTGCCGTGAGCGAGCGAGCAAGCAGTTGCAAACACGAAAAACCCTCTCTTGCGGGTTCCGCCGTTTTCCTGACCTGGATGTCCTTGCTCGCGGATGCATTGCCGTCCCGCTTTGTGCCTGCGCGACTTTGAGGAACAAAGAGAACAAGGCATGCAGTTACTGGATATCACCGTATAAGTGCGTAAATATATGTGTGTGTGCTCGCATACGAGAGACACATGAAGGACGGAAAAAACCTTGCTGAGTGGAAGAAGTTGTACATGCTTGAATATATTTTAAGTCTCTGATGCAAGCATGCATGTGCGCGTAGACGTAAATCCTGCACAGACATTGATGCTCGGAATACTCCGTACATGATGACCTTGTTCCTAACGACTTCGAAAAATGTCCACTCGAGGATGCGTTGGCAGCTTCGGCATACATACAGATACAGAACCCGCACATGTCATTCTGTACGTGTGTAAGTGTGAAATACGGTACAGTACAGTACACACGAGGTATGCAACTCCAAGTGCCCCCCGGTCTGTAGAAATGGACGTGCACATGGTAGCATGGGACCAAGGCTTGGTGCCAGAGGCAGGGGTTGCTGGAGCCCCAATCAGGTAAGTCGACGTCGTTGCTTTAGCAAAGAGTGGAGAACTTGCGCTTCTCGGCCATCGCAATTGTCTCCCTTGTCGTCCCGCCCATCGCCTGAGGGAGAGGAGACAAAAGACCACCAGCCAAGCGAGCGCGGGTACCACCAATAGGGTACCGCATTACTAAGGGAAGGGGGAAAAGCGGACGCCGTCCGCTACGCGCTTAGCCGGGCCCGAGTGGGACTGTCACTCCGGGCTCCGGTTACCTTTGGTCGAGCCAAGACACATGTATCTCGCCTGTCTGTCTTGCGCCGGCTGGTACGCAAGAGCCCCGGAGACGACAAGTACCTACGGGGCCCCGGTGTTATTTTTTTACTTGTCCTCGCACAGAGCACCGCCGGCGGGCTGCCTTTCCTTGTCGGCCGCCGATTGCTCGCCATTTCGTCCCGGTTGTCAGGACGAAGGCCAAAGAAAGGAAGCGTCGCGCAATGTCGAAACGGGCTTCTTTTTTCCCGCACGTGCCTCGTCTAAGCTCGTCTGATATGTCTTTTTTCCTTTTCGTCAAGCTGGGTCAAACCATTTCCGACGTCGGTGTTTGCTTCATCCGTTGTCGCCCGTGTCGACAGAGTTCAGTATTGTGCATACGTACAGTACAGTAATACAAAGTCGACGACGAGTCACGAGCGAAGCCAAGTCGTTCGCTCTCCGTTCGGCGTTTCGTTGGTATTGCCCGTGTCCACCGCCTTGGCGTTGGGGGCGCCGTCCAGGGAAAACGGGAGAGTAAACCTAGAAAGGTCAACAGGTGCTCACTCTTACATCATCGCCCGCCCATGCCTCCAACGCCCGGCAACTGTCTGGCTCGTACCCGGGACCCAGCGCCCTTTTTTTTCGGGGACGACAAATCGACGATAGTAGGCACGTCATCGCAAAGCAGATATCCATCCGGCTCGCGTGTCGGACCATGCCATCCAACAATCATGCCTTACAAAGAAGCTTCACGAGGAAGATCAACTCATACACGCTAGCATGTCGCGCCTCTCAACTTCCATATTCCCTGGACCATGTTGCCATGCCTTCTCTTCAATGCCCTTGATCTCTCCCCTTCTCCTCCATGGGTGTTCCCCGTATGCCAGGTTGAGACAGGCAGAGCCGGGGGCCGGGAAATAAGCGCCGTCTGTGGGTAATACTGTGACTCGACGGATGATATCTCTCGTCGTTGGCTTCGTTTACCCCCCTCGGTTGGCAACCCTGAGGTTTTGTTTTTCTTTTCCTTCTTGTGCTGCGGTCCCCCATCCCTCCCTTGCGGTATCTACGTGCAGACGACGGGTGCATCGCAAGCCTGCTCGCGCACAGCATCACATCGAGCTTGTTTGTTTTTTCTCGGGCTGAAGAGGACCATGCCCATGGGATTGTCGTTGTTGCATGGTGTTGGCCTCATTAAGCTGAGAGACTAAGACTATGTCCCGTATGCGCTGGCCCGCTCCCTTGAATCTCAGTGCCCCTTGCATGCATTGCCCTTGATGCGTCCGTCGTCTTGTTGGCGATTTTGGCTTCCTTCTTCTTTGCCTTTAGGTTGAGCTGTCCCCACTACTTGCCGCGACCGACGGTAGATCGTTTCGTGGTAGCGCAACGGCCCCCCAGGATGAGGAAGAGAGAAATCTCATGAAATGCCTCCCTCGAGTCCGCCCGCCAAATGGGTCCAGTCTCGGGTCGGCAGCATAAGCCCGCTCGGTTCGACAAACACGCTTCGAGATTTTCCAGGCTAAGAAAATCGACCCGTCCGCGTCTCCCTTGAGAACCACTTGTTTCCTTCCTAGTCTCGATCCGAGCATGTCGATCATTTACAGGTACGGAGGAGTAGGAGCATGGAGTAGACGGTCACGATGCACTCGGGAAAGGCGGATGCAGCCAGCGTGGGGAACGGACCTCATCCATGACGAAAATCTGACAGGCCGCTTACTTGACGATGTGCCAGCGAGTCAGTTGATTGGAGGTTTCGTCGAGTCTGCCTCGCGACGGGCCAAGCTCCGACAATTCGTACGTGACAACGAGAAGCACAACAAGAACAAGCGACTCGGTACCGACACCGGACTGCATGAACCAAGCTGGCGACAACGCGTACCTTACCTACTGTGCTTCGTACTGTATTGTACCTTGCCCTTTGCCTGATCTGTCGCACACAAGTCGACTGGCTTTTCGAGACGTCTTATTCTGGTACAACGGTGGTGCTCGTTCAGCCAAGAAGACACGCAAAGGTGCCTTTTTTTCTGCAACCCTGCGCGGGGCGCTGCTGCTGCTGCTGCTTCGGCTTGTCCCCCTTGGTTACCGTGTAAACAAAGCTTGCCCTCAAACGTCAACCCGCAGCCATCAAGTCGGGCGTATTGTATGTTTCTGGCATATCGACCATCGAAACCCCCGCAGGATGACGAAGATCTTTCTCTCTTCTCCCTCATTCTCCATTGCATCGCCGTTGGGGGCGCTCTCCACCCGCGCGGCGTGTTGCCTTTTGCGAGCAGTTTTTTTTTTAATCTTTTACCCCGTACCCGATGGCCATGCCATTCACCGGGATCGCGAGACGTCCTCATTTCGGATCGCACGATAGGCCGGAGACTGTGAAATATGTGGGTTAGCATCGTGTCGCAGGGACATCGAAGACCACACTGGGCATTGAAAAAAGGGCCAAAAAAACGTGGCATGGACATGACGTTATGGTATCCCCCCAGCCGAGATCGTAGATGGCAGGCAGGGTTCACCCGTGAGCATGGAATGTCGCTCGGGCGAGTGTTTTGGCGGCGACCAAAGGAGCAGGTTCCTTGGCCATCAATGCCGTCCGCTCGACACGCGTTGCGCGTCCATCGTCGATGGCTTACCCTCTGTCTCGATCGCATCGCCAGGGAAGGAGGGGGGGCGAGGGTAGATTTCATGCCACGAGAACTGGACTTTTTTTCAAGTTCGATAATGCCGATTTGGACTTGGTTTCGAAGCCGGCTTCGCTGTCCTTACCCCTTTCTTTTTAGCCTGCAAGCCACCGTGATGCCATCTTTTCCTCTGGACGTATCGTCGCTTTTTCTTGTCCTCCAATCCCACCCCGTCACTCCTCCTACACCACCTCCATCACGCCAGCCTGGCGCCATCGGTAGCACATGCGGCCTATGGGCGAGACTCGGGGACGCAGCCACATGCGCAGCGTGCAGCAAGGCTACAGACAGACGAAAGCGGCAGCGCATAGGAGGATTAGTCCCCTGAACGCACACACACACGACTTGGGGCCCTAGAGACGCACCGACAGCACCGCTTTTCTTCTCCATCTCTTCCTTGTTGATGCTGCATGTTGGTTCTGCACCCTCCCGTCGTCGTCGATGCTCTGCTGACTCCTGCGACCCCTCAATGAAAGAGAGAAAAAAGAAAAGAAAAGAAGAGTCGAGTCCACCTGCCTGGCCAGGCTGTTGTCCTTGGCCTCGGCATCCAACACGGCGACCCATTCATCCCTCACTCAGCTGGCTTTGAAACCTCCCCCTCCCCTTCTTACCCGCGGCGGTTGCCCCAATCAGGGCACAAGAGGCGGCCGCAGAGCGCAGGGGCCCCTGCCAGCGTCGTCTGAACAACAGCCACACCCACGCCTTTTTGCGTGATCCCATGATGCTGCGTCAGGGTGGGAAGGGGAGGGGAGGAGGGGGCGCACCGCGGGAAGACAAAGGGACGGCCCCCAGCCGAGCCGACGGTGCATCGGGTGATGATGATGAGGGATGTCGCTCCTTTCGTCTCTCCGCCTTTTCCCCTGCCTGCCTTTTTCTGACCAGCGTGAAGGCAAACCCCCGCGTGTGCCGAGCTTGGGTTCTTGTGTCGGGTGCGCCCGCTCGGTGAAACGAGCTGCGCCTTTTTAGACTCGCTCCGCACCTCCGCTTCTTCCACGTCGTATTCGAGGAACCAAACCTGGCTCTACGGTACCGTGATGTACCTCGCTACGGATGACTGATGTGTACATTGGGAAAGTAAACAAAATTGAGGGGCATGTCGCGTCTTTCGTGTTCTACCCCGCTTATCAGTGCAGGTTCGCGGACGCGCAATCACATGACCTCCCCGCACCTCATTTAGCGGCGACGGTGCTTTTCATTGCGGGGCCCCAGGCAGGTCCCTTGCGTCTATTCCAAGCTTCGGCACCCGTCGAGCCTCTTGTGGCTGCCGGGCCGAAACTCTCGTCGTCTGACGTCTCGTAGCTCGTGATTGATTATCGGGTAGCGAGATATTTTGCCTTCATACCTTCTTGTTCCTCCCCAATTCGCTCTGGCTCGCTGTCTCGTTCGCCCTTGAGCTGAGCCTTTTTTTTTTCCCACTCGCCCACAAGTTACTGTATCCACACCATGCCGGCACTTCGTCCCTTTGCGTGATGAATCATTTGCGGTTACAGTCATCTCGCGTTCTAGAACCACCGGCTGGGTGGTTCCGTGCATTGTCAGGAAGCTTTTTTTGTGCGTAACAGTTGGCACGGCGGGTCCGGATCAGCTTGCCTCAGGTGGGGTGGCTCTCCCTTTTCGACATGGTCGTTCGAGGAAAAGGCTTTCCTGCAGTGGCCCATTGAAACTCTCTTTTTTGTTCTCGTTGCCCGGCATCTGGAAGGATTGGCAGCAACAGTTGTGAATGACTTGCAGCCTTTGTTGGCTTCGCGGTGGGGCGTGTCTGCTGGTGCAACCATGGACCCTTGACGGAGAATGAGACAGTCAGCCGCGAGCAGCTAACGAGGCAAAAATAGCACCCCTTCGAATAACATGTGCTCGAGCCTCCGTGATAAAAAATCAATGCCGACTGTCTCATCGAATGATGCAGCAGGAAAGCATTGCCTCGGCTTTGCCTTCAGACAATGCACACATTCCGTACTTCCTTTGTGCTGACAATGCTGGATAGAGAGGGGGGAAAATAGCAAATAGGATGCAGTCATGGCGGTTCAGGGTAGGATCAAAGATCGGCGCCGATAAGCCGGGAAATTTCCTTATCGCAAGGCGGTCTATTCTGGCAGAATCGGAATAAGTTGCGATTTTCTGCCTGTGATGCGCATGTCGCCATGGAGAAGGCAGCCCCATCCGTCACATCATCCGCGTCTGCAGTTTCGAACAAATGGGCGGAAAAAGAAAACGAGGGGCCAAAGAAACTGCCAATTCCGGCCCGGGCGCCCCGAAGAGAGCCAAGGGTGACGCGAAAGCCCCTGCCGCGAAACCTGCGACGAGGCCATGCCTCGACAAGATCCCGTTCGTCGAGACCCCGACGACCGATGATCGGAAGCGCGAGGCGGCACTCTACGAGCTTCTCGGCAGCGAGGACGAAAGTGACAGAATAGCGGCGGCCGACTGCATAATCTCGTGTCTGCTAGGTGGAGATGGTGTGCCCGAGCCTGTGCTCCAGCGTCATCTCGACCGCCGCTTGTTTCGCGGACTCGCGAGTGGTCGCAATGCTTCGCGTCTAGGCTTCAGTCTCGTCATTACCGAGATACTGAGCCAGATATTTGGCGAAGATGGGTCGCACCAATCAAAATATGATGGCTTGACCTTTGAAAAGGTTCTGGCTCTGTTAATGGACAAGACCCAGACCATCGGCAACATATCAGGGCAGGAAGAGCGAGACCACTTCTTTGGACAGCTCTTCGGTATAGAGTGTTTCGTACGATCCAAAATTCTGTTGACCGACAAGTCGAAATGGAACCAAGTCTTAGATCTACTGCTGCGTCTGGGCAACAAGAAGATATGGCTTAGGCCTCAGTGCGGCTGGGTGCTGGTCCAAGCCCTAGAGCAGATGAGCGAGGAAGATGTCAGAGACACACTTCGGAAACTCGAGGCGGCTGGTCTGGCAAAGACACCTGAAGGTGTGGCGGCCTGGCTGGTGACACTGAATCGCTTCCCAAAGTTGCAGATGAAGCCCTGGCTGAACCCACTCTCGCCCAAATCGCTCAGTGACCTGGCTGCCGTCCTCAAAGAAAGCTTCAAGAGCTCCTCCAGTGAGGCCGACGACAAGACTCAAGGCAACGGGAAACAGGTTGGCTGGTCTGCTCAGCTGCACTTTGTCTGGGATTTGATCCTCGCGTCTTTCGTAAAAAGGGGAGTCGAGGCTGATTCAGAAAGCTTCTCACAGTTTTGGGGCCGAGTCGTCGATGGTGAGTCCATTTCCCTTATCAGACAGGACACACACTCACGAGAGACAGATGGACTATTCTCAAAGAACGCAACCGACGGTCAAAAGTTCAAAGGGTTCATGGTATTCCAAAAGATGCTCCAGGGCCTGATCGACCAGCACGATATGCTCGCCTGCCTATTCAGCAAGAACCTGATGACGTGCCTGATGAACCAAGCTGCGAAAGAAGATCGATACCTGCACCGGGCCGCAATCAAGGCCCTCAAAGCCGTTGAAAGCATCGTTTCGTCTCATCCCTCGTCCCTCGTCCCCGTTCTGCAAAACTTAATGGGCAAGCACGGAGTGTACAGCTTTGACCAGCGCACCAGCACCAAGACCGTGGACAAGTTGCTACAAAACATCAATGGCGAGAATACCGAGGGTGTGTTGGCCGTCGTTCGAGCCCCCATTGCGTCGCTATCGCAGCGGGAAGACAACGACGCCAAAGCCATCCTCAGACTATACGCAGACTACCTGTCCAAGATCCTCAATGCCTTTGCCACGGAGGTGTCGGCGGATAGGTCTTCTCACAACCAGCGTGGAGGCACATACGGACCGATTCTTCAAGAGCTGTCCGCCCTGGCCTACTCCCAGCCCAACGGCATCCCGGAGGCTGCGCTGACAGAGCAGTTCCGCGAACACTGCCGGTCGCGCATTGAATCGTCACTGGCGCGATTGACTCGAAAGGCCGAGGACTTTAGGACCTTTTGCGATGCCGTAGCCTCCATCGACTCCGCTTCTCGGACCATGACGGAAGAAATTAGATCAGCTATTAACGATGCGCTATCGCGGATGAATAAGCTCCTCAAGAACAAGTCCAAAAAGGAGGACGAGAGAGGTCTGGCGCAGGGTCTGGCTATGCTCCACGCAGTCTCCATCTTTCAGCTATACAATGAGAATCCGGATGCCATGGAAGTCTTGGAGGATCTCTCTCAGTTTAACGACCGACTCAAGGCGGGTAAGACGAAGGATCAAGGAGAGGGCAGCTCAGAACTTTTGGTTGAGATTTTGCTCTCCATGGTCGCCCGACCCTCGTCACTGATGAGGCAAATCTCTCAGCAAGTCTTTGACGCTTTTACTGGTCAGATCTCGGGACCGGGACTCGCGTTGCTTACCGATCCTCTTGCGTCTGGCGAAAGCACCAAAGGTGAAAAGGAGCTATTCAACACGGACGAGGACGGAATGGACATTGATGGGAGCGACTCTTCTGACGACGATGTTGAGGAGGTGTCTGATGTCGAAATTGACTCTGACGTTGAGTTTGTCGGGCTTGCCGGCGATGAGGAGGAGGAGGAGGAGGACGATGACGACAGCCAAGATGGCGAAGGCGAGGATAGTCCCGACAACAAAGATAACGAAGGCCCGCAAGACCTTGATGAACTCGTCGGCCAGATCCTCAAGAGCCACCGGCTCGACAAGGATGGCGACGCTCAGGACTCGTCGTCCGACGGCGACATGTCCGACTCGGAGATGCTCGCGCTCGACGAGAAGCTCGTCGAGGTCTTTCGGAATCGCACCCAGGGCCGCCGCCCGGACAGCAAGAAGCAAAAGAAGGACGCCAAGCAGTCCGTCGTCAACTTCAAGCACCGCGTCCTCGACCTCGTCGACGTCTACGTCCGCAACGAGGCCCACAACCCGCTCGCCTTCTCCCTCCTCGTTCCCCTCCTGCGCCTCGTCCGCTCCACATCGGCCAAGCCCCTGGCCAGCCGTGCGTGCGAGATCATCCTCAACTACCAGCGTCTCTCTAAAAAGGCTCGCGCCAGCAAGGACGACAAGGCGGCGCCCGCGGCCGATGAGCTGCTCCCCTTGCTCCTCGAGATCCACGACGAGGCCGGCCAGGACAACGCGCATGCCTATGCCAAGGCGTCGAGCGCTGCCAGCCTCATCGTCGCGTCAGCCATGTTCGCCGCCGACCGCGAGTCCATCAAGCAGATTGCGGCCGTCTACGCAAAGACGCAGTCGGGCTGGGTGCTGGGCGTGGCTAAGCTGCAAAACTCCTTCTTTGCCGACTGGAACAACTGGTGTCAAAATCACGCTTCGCAAGCACGTTCTTGAGGATAATACGTATTCTTCACTTTTTACTGCATTCACGGTTTGGAACTGATTACGAAAAAAAAGGGGGTACCAGGATGCGGCACTCGTCAGATACGAGACTCTTGCTGGGCTCGATTGTAAATACGTCATGGTCAAGGCGGAATAGATAGGCCGGCTGTTTGCCAGGGCAAGCCCTTCTGGGATTGGGCCGCGGCAGTAATTTGTGTATGGTACAGGTTGCACGAGACTCGGCGGGCACCAGAATTTACTCTTCCATCTTGTCGTCCTCCTTCTTGTCGTTGTCGTCCTCATCATCCGAGTCGTCCTCGGCTCTTGCTAATCTCTCGGCTTCCTCACGCAACTCCTTGGGCACCTCGACGTGGCGACCCTTAGTGGGCCCGTCGGCGCCGCTGCACCACGTCATCTCGAGCTCAAAGTCCTTATCCTTATTATCCTTCGAGGCGACGTAGATGATGCGCGCCGCTTGCTTGACGGCCTCGTGTATCGTGATGTTGCCGGCGGGCAGGTCGAGCTTCTCGAGCTCCGCTTTGGCGGCCTGCCGGCCCTTGCCCGTGGCTGCACCGTAGTAGCCCCAGTACAGGCCGCTGGGCTCAATCATGTAGAGAAAGGGTCCGCCGTGCTTGCCGGGGACCTTGCCGCCGGCGCCGCACTTAGGACCGGAGCCGACCTCGCCGTCGACGGGAGTCTCCTCGGACGTATCGACGCCCCCGACAATGGCCGTGATGCCAAAGGGCCGCACCGAGCCGTACATGGTGTACGCCTGCAGGTAGCCGCCCATGCGTGAGGCCAGGTCGGCCGTGGGGATGGGCGTCTTGAAATTTTGGCGCCAGCTCTGGGCCTCGTCGCGCGCGCGGTCGACAAAGTGGCGGCCGTCTGGGACCATGCCGGAGTATACCTAGACAAGAACGGTTGGTCACTCGCTTCAAAGACCCGAGAGCAGGAGAGAACTGGACAGTTTGCAATGATGAGGGCGACGTACTGCTCCAACGTGGCTGTCTATGGTGGCGATGCGCTTATTGGCACCGGGCTTGAGGAGCTTCGAGGCCACCACCTTTTCGACGGCCAGGACGATGCCGTCCTTGCACCGGATGCCAATGGATGTGCCGCCATTCTCGACGGCCTTGACTGCGTACTCGACCTGGAAATTGCGGCCGTCGGGGGAGAAGATGGAGTTGAGGAGATCGTAGCCCGTGCCTATTGACGTCTGGACGTGGCCCCGTCCGTTAGCTCAAAGCTGCGAAAGGCGAGGTCGGTGAGCTTACCATGATGGCGGATGGCCCTCACGAGAGCCTGGAGACGAATGCGCGGGTGCTCGGATTTGATGAGGGCCGGAGTAGACGTTGACGTGTGAATTGGCGGCGAGCAAATGGGCGGGTTGTTGGCATGGGATTGGAGCTTCAAGTGAGCAGCCGGCAGCAGCGACAAGCAGCGGGCCAGTATGGACACTAGCAGGCAGCCTTGGGAGCTGCGTACGTTGCCGCCAATGGTAGCGCGCGAGGCGGCAGTGCTTGCCTGAGGCCCCAAGAGAGGTAATGGGTTATAAGCCACATTCAAGATCCGTCTTTCGGCCCCACTAATCTTGAATGTGGCTAGTGCTCATCTTGAATGTGGCTTGAAGCGTCGTGTAAGTAAATGCAACGGCGACTTGGTTACGAGACGTGATCGAGTATCACAGTGCAAGGCGCCATGTGAGTACTGTCGAGTGTAATTATTTCCTTGTGATTATGTGCATATCCCAAGCAAGAGGTCTCAGAATATATCGAAAAGTGAACATGGTCGCTGCCGATGCCGGGCAAAGCCATCTCGAAGTCGAGCTTCCGACAGAGCTTTCATGATTTAACGCCTCAACAATCAAATAAGTTAATCTGTTCATTGAACAGCCGTCAAGACCTCTGAAACGAGCAGGCTCAGCGAGAGTGTCTGAAAAGAGGCACTCATGCATAGCAGGGACAACCTTGTCATATCGCAGCAACGCCTAGTCGAACTCGGCCCTGCGCAAATGCTTAATTACAACCGTCATGCCCGCAAACACTCTCGCCTGACCACTTTCCGATAACAAAAATGCCATTGCGCTTCAAATGATTCCACAGGCATGCGCAGTGTCCCATGTCGGTTGTTGAAAGGGTGGAACACAAGCTCTGAGGCATTGAGACCAAAAGTCACGAGCATGGGAAAATGAAACAGTCCCCCCCAGGCATGGGAGAAGCAGCCCGAGTTGGGCCGATGTGCGAGTTACACCAAGTCAAGTCACGTCCACCGTGCGACCGAAGGGGGGGGGGGGGGCTCGAACTGCCACGCCTGGCCTGCATGAACCCCCGTGCCGGAAGTCTTGTGCTGATGAAGCGGCGACGCCAGACAATGGCCGCCTGGTAGCGGTTGGTCTGATTCGCCGCCATTCCCACTCATGGACGTGCTGGGCCGTTTTAGCGCGGGCTTCTTTTAACGTGCAAGCCGTCACGCATTGGAGAATAGGTAGGCACCTCCCGAAGTTATTTGCCGCTGTGAGTTTTTGTTTTTGGATTCAGTATAAAACTGCCTCCAAAATGAAAAAAATAAGGCAAGGGCCTTCGAGGGTACGTATTGGTCTTGTTCATCTTGTGACAGCCCATTATTCAGGTCTTGCGTCACCGCTGCCCCTCCATCCGCCAATTTGTTTTGAGTGAGGTCATGGATGGGTAGCTCTTTCTCAGCCGCCGTTCATTCCATCTTCAGGTCACGCTTGCCTATTGCCCCTTTGTCCAGCCACCACTGCTCTTGCCTGTTGATTCTCGTCCTATTCTATTTCCTTCGTTCGCATTTTCATATTCTCCTCTTCGTCCACTTCCTCTTTCCCTTCTCTTGCTTTGCATCACCATACCACCGCTACCATCGCATTGCAACACCTGCTGTCCTCCCCCCCGTCGCTTTCAACAACCCCGCCCCATCAACCCTGCCCCGGCTCCCTGGTCCCGCAGCGAGCAGCAACAGCCGCAACGCATCCCACCGCCTCCGTGCCCCCCCTTTCAGGGACCCCGAATCTCCGCCGACACCCGCCCGGAACAAGGGGTATCGGTAGACTCGGTCACTCAAAGTGCAGAGCAAGCAGATACGACCAAACAAGAGCCGGCAGCTGTCGAGTCTGGTCCCTCGACACTTGCCTCGACAATTTTGCTTTTCTGCTCTGCCGCCTACCTGCTTGACTCATTATCTTTCTCTTCTCTTAGCGTAGATAATAAAACACGTTGCTTGCCACCTGTCCGCCGAGAACCAGCCACGGACTCCTCGCACGTTGCTCTCGCCCCCTTGATACCCAACCGCTTTCAAGTCTCAACCCAATCCCCCGGACCTTGGTGCTTGTGCCGACGGGCAGCCAGTGCCTCGGAAGCGTTTCTCATCGTTTACGAAGCATTTCTTGGCCGGTTCTTCGTCTCCAACAAAGACGCATTTTTTACTTTCATTCATCACGGCGACCAGGACAAGGTACTTACATACTCATTCCTACCCCGTCTTCTCCTACGTCGCTTCGTTTAACGCTGGCTCACACTCGCAGTAAATGATATTTACTCAAGTCAACATGCAGCCCAACGCGCAGCAGGTTCACGAGGACCTGGCATCTCTTTTCTCGCGATCTCTCAACTTCAACCCCGATTACCGTGCTTCGGCTCCCAAGGAGGCCCCGAGACAGGAGCCTGCACTTACACCATCGTCTGCGCTCTCTTCGCCCTCGAAACCTATCGTCTACTCGATTTCGCAGCACTATCATCACTCCGCCCATGTTGTCAGACCCCCAGTTCAGCATGTCGAGACCCCTGCGCCAGAACAACCCCAGCGGCCCTCATCTGAACCTCCGCTGAGTGAGACGTCATCAGAGGCCATCCTGCGCCACTATGGCATAGACGCTGCCACCTTAACGCCATCGCAACACCAGCTATTTCGAATCGCCGACGAGGCCCAGAAGCTCAGGCTGATTGAGCTGTGGAGTATCTGCCCGCCAACCAGAGGAGGTGATGTTCCCTCTCTGGCATGGAGCAGCACGACTTTGGAACAAGAAGAGCAGCTCGCTCGGCTACGCTTCGACCGACAGCAGCAGGATCAGGTCATGAGCTTGGACGGTACTCAAGTTCAGACGGCTGACAGCCGATGGATACGAAATCCTCAGGCGGACACCGAGCCATACATGAGTTCTGGGTACGAGGAGCTCATGAGACGAGAAGCCGAGCGCAATGCAATGCAAGACCGCGCCATGGATGCCTACAGTCATTTTGGCACCGCAGTCGGCGGGCCCAACTACTCTTCTGCTACGGATCCTGTGTACTTGGGCCCTGACATGATCCGACAACAGCAGCAGATGGACATGGCCACGCAGTACGGTGCCTTTGAGCAATTTCGAGGTGCTGCCGAGGTTGACGCCATGGATGTGATGTGAAGTCAGGTCGTCCTGAAAAGGCGTGTTGGGTTACAGATGAGCTGTTCATGGTGGATATGCATGTCCTGATGAAGCTGTGGGGGAGTATAAGACGGGCTTCGGTGTTGTGGCGTATACTCAGCATCACAGAGTGATTGCTGGACAGTGCGGACCATGGTCGGTGGCCTTGATGATTATGACTTACTTGTAACCCTTTCCCCAACAAGCAAAACATGGCGTTGCGGATACATTGTCGTTAATTACATATTTCCCTTCTCAAGAAATCCTTTAGACATCGTCTACCATTCATCGCGACAGCAAGACATACTGGCTATGCATTCGTACTCATGTGACTTTTGCTCAATGATTGCGTATTTTGACATACAGTCCCGGTAAACACTTCTAATGCCAATATGCGGATGGTCCGTCCCCGCCGTCTAGGTAGTGATTCCCTTTCAACCAAGCAAGACAAGGTGTGCGCATGTGAGGTCAAATGCCTCTGCATCACCAAATCCCGCAGAGAGCTCACATTGCGGGTCCCCCTCTGCGTCTCATATGCGGGTGTTCATGCGTAGTCCCACATCCTCCTCTAATACTGTAACCTCGCCAGCCCTTATCCAGACCATCCAGACCAAGAACGTCTTCCAGGGGTATCCATTTCCGTTTGCATGTCCTAGCCCGGTGTGGGGGTTTGATGGTTGCCTGATGTGAACATTTCCCCCTCCCCGTCCGTCCAATGCTTGCACTCGCTTGCCGGACTCAAGGCCAAAATCAGATCCCCGTCTTCTCCAGCTTCTTGGCCAAGTCGTCCACCTCCTGATCTTTGCGCTGGACGACGGGCTGGTCTTGCGCCTCCTCGGCCTCCTTGACGAGCTTCTCTGCCCTCTCCTCCGGCTCGACATCCTCCTCCTCTTCCTCCTCTTCCTCGTCGCTGTCCTCCTCCTCGAGATCGCTCAGGCTGTCCACGCCCCAGTCATCCTCGATGACGACGTCGCCGGCAAGGCTCTCCTTGCGCTCCTCGAGGAGCTCCTGCAGCAGCAAGATCGACTCGTCATCCTCGGAGAACTTATTGCCGTTCAACTCGATCCGCTTGAGTGCTGGCAGAGCGTCCTTGGCGGCGGCAGCGAGGCCCTTGACGCCTGCTGCTGTAATGTCGTTGTACTGGAGACGAAGTGTCTCGAGCTTCTGGTTCTTACCTTGCGCGAGCGCCTCGGAGAGTAGGACGCCGCCCTTGGGGCTGAGAAGTGAATCACCCACGCCAAGCTCGCGGATCAGTGTCCAGGTGGGAGTGACCTTGGCGAGCGCCTTGGCACCCATTAGGGTGAAGGTGTTGTCTTGCAAATCGAGGACGCGCAGCTCGGTGGCGTGATTCAGGCCTTCGCTGAGGAGATGCGAGATACCCTCCTGTCGGATGCCGTTCTGGACCATCTTGATCTCCTTGACCTTGTTGTTCAGGCTAAAGGTCTTTGCCCATGCCGTCATACTGCCGTTTTCCAGTCGATTTCTGCCGCAGATGACTGTCGTCAGGTCGGGTACATCTTGTCCCTCCTTCCGTGCAGCCTCCTTCTTTGCGTGAAGTTCTGACAGGGCATCGGCGATCAGAATGCCGGCATGAGGGCCCAGACCGTTGTTGTTAAGGTAGAGATGCTGTAACGGGACGTGAGACGAGAGGAAGGCGACGAGAGGCGCTTGCGTGTTGAGGCCGAAGGCATTGTCGTTGAGGTTGATGGTGTTGAGTTTGGGCAGGTTGAGTATCGAAGTGAGCAGAGATGACAAGGCCTCAGGAATCTCGGACAAAAGGCGGCCGGTGAAGATGTCGGCGAGGTTGGCAACCTACACAGACGCACGTCAGCAAACGCCGTTGCCTCCTGTCCCAGCAGCGCAAGCCTACCTTCAAATTTTTCTTTGTCGCCAACACCTCACCAAGCAGCTGACAGGCTCCGACGCCTAGCGTGTTACCGAGAAGGCGGACTTCCTCGACATCGCGATTGCGGAGATCTGCGATATGGGCCTCAAGGTCGGCAGCGGTGTCGAGTTTGAGGCCCTTGCCCTCGAGGGAGAAGAGCTTCTCAGAGTCTGTCATTTTGGACGGAGCGTATGCCGGGTGACTTCGGAAAAGCGACGAGGGAGAGATCTGCGCGGCAAAGGATCCCTACAGACTCTCTCGCAGGGCTGCGGGTTGCAAAGGGGGGAGGGGGGGAGAGAAGAGAGATCGGGAATTTGCGATGCTTTCTATTTCTGCAGTGGCTTTGAGATGAACAATATGGTGGGGGCGGGGCAGAGTGAGATGAGTTGCAGGACGAGGTCCCTAATAATTTCGAGGTATATTTGTACCTTGCCCTGGAGAGTCTCTCTGCTGTGACCAGGAAACAGGGCGTTGCTATGACGGGGCGCAGGTGCAACAGAGGGGCCTGGGGGAAACTGCATGCCTGCTTCAGAGACTTTGCGACTCCCCGGATTTGGATAGCTGCTGACATAATATTGCTCCATGAGCTTGCAAGTTGGCCGCCTATTCAATGTACCTACGTACCCTCCCTCCCCTGGCGGGCGGCACGGCGGCTACAAGGACGTGTTCGAAGACGCCGACAAGGCAAGCGTGCACGTGATCTGGACCAATCAGCGTCGGGCCATTTCGGAACGCTAGGATTTTCTCTTGAGGCCAATGACCTCCAAGCTGACCCTTTCGACTCCCGACCTCGAGAGCGATACCTTCCCCCATCGCCGTTCCATCCTGATTGCGGCTCTCCCTACGGCTCCGGTATAGCCTGTCAATCATGCTGACACCGTCCTGCCTGCGCTCGGCGCGCGTCCTCAATGGGCTGCGAAACGGCGCGACCGCCGTCTCCAAGGTACGACTTGGCCACGGCCTCGTGCTTCCGCAGCTCCCTCAAGCCTCCCCGGATTGCCGAGGATACGGCAACGCCAGCCCCAACGCGCCGAATCGATGTCAATCGCACTGCGGCAGCCTCGTATACGACGATAATGAATGCTGACCCTTTTTTTGCATTTTCTAGCGAGCGGTCTCGACGACTTCTGGCGCTGCCGGCGAAGCCTCCTCTGCGCGACTAAACCTGGCCGCCATCGCCTCCACCACCGTTGCCGCCGGCTCCATCGCCTGGTACTATCATCTCTATGGCCCCGTCGCCCATGCCATGACGCCGGCCGAAGAGGGGTATGTTGCTCGTCAGGACAGGCTGGGCTCGGCTCGTAGCACATTGTGCTGCTGGCGCCAGTCGGCTATTTGGTCGGGTCGCTGACTCGCCTTCCACAGTCTACACGCCACCAAATATCCTTGGGTTCACGAGCAGTGGTTCAAGACCTTTGACCACCAGGCGTAAGGCATACCTCGATCTCGAGCATGGCGTCGGTCTGGTCGCTAATACGCAAGCAGTCTTCGCCGAGGTTTCCAGGTCTACCGCGAGGTGTGCGCCAGCTGTCACTCCCTGAACCGTATTCCCTTCCGTACGCTGGTCGGAAGCGTCTTGACCGTCGACGAGGCCAAAGCTCTGGCCGAGGAGAACGAGTACCCTGGCGAGCCGGATGACCAGGGCGAGATCCACATGCGCCCCGGAAAGCTGGCCGACTACTTGCCCGCACCCTACAAGAACGAGGAGGCTGCCCGAGCTGCCAACAATGGTGCCCTCCCCCCGGATCTGAGTCTGATTATCAAGGGCCGCCACGGTGGCTGCAACTACATCTTCAGCTTGTTGACTGGCTACCCCGATGAGCCGCCGGCCGGCGCACAGGTTGCCCCCGGCATGAACTTCAACCCCTACTTCCCCGGTACCGGCATTGCCATGGCCCGTGTTCTCTACGACGGCCTCGTCGAATATGAGGATGGCACGCCAGCGTCGACCTCTCAGATGGCCAAGGATGTTGTCGAGTTCTTGAACTGGGCCGCTGAGCCTGAGATGGACGACCGCAAGAAGATGGGCATGAAGGTGCTAGTTGTAACGTCTGCCCTGTGGGCAATCAGCGTTTGGGTAAAGCGGTACAAGTGGGCTTGGCTCAAGTCGAGAAAGATTGCTTACGACCCCCCGGCGGAGACCAAGGTCCGTCGCTAGAGAGGTAATTGACACCTCGATTTGTATACTACTAGTCTCCCCCTTAGAAACAGCTCCTTTGTTGGCAGAGGCCCGTGGATGGGAGCGGAGGGCTGGTGTTGAACAGAAGCCTTGGAAGAGAGTAGAGTGTAAATCACCGACCAATTTCACTGCTTGTTTCGCCAGGCGCAGGTTACCGGAGTGAACTTTTGATATAGTACCTATTGCAGCTGTCCTTTTTTGTTGAGTGGTGTCAATGAACTCAATGATCGAGCGTCGAGTGTCTGCGAGACCTGTGGGGGAAGAAAGACAGGAATGCTAACACGATCGTGTGGGCGAATTGGCAGTCATTACCCAGAAGCCGAGGAAAGCCTACAGCCATGGACAATAACGTGCCGCCATCGGACATCTTTGATTCATGTCTCACCACATAAGTACTGACCTTACTGACTTATAGGCCTACCTCGCAGCACACAGAGCACATTGGCACGTCTGGCGCGGATTCGCCATTAGACTCGGTCAGCTGATTGCAAAAACATCACACACCAGGCTCAATTAGGGGAAGCGGAACACTCCTCAAACAGGCTGGCGCCTCTCGACCGATCAGGTGTTGATTGTCGAAGTTGGGTACCGTGAGGTAGCGATTTGCAATTGAGAGGGCGATACTTCGTATACACGGCACTGAACAGGGCCCCCCAGTGACATTGATTGAATCCCGGCGCGCATCAACAACTGAGCCGAGAGCCCATCGGACCAAACAAAACGCCGGCCGACTTGCATCGCAGCCCAGCCAGCCAGCCAGCCGCCTATTCACGTCACGGTTCCCCAGCTCACACCTCCTCCTCCTTCTCTCCTCGTCCTCCACTCCAACGTTTCCACCTAACCCTACCTGCCCAGCTCTTCCTGGGTGCAGCCGACGACACTCTACATCATGACAGCAACTTGAAAAAAACTCCCTCATTTGCAATTCTTGCTTGCATCGTCAATTTTCTTCCTCTCCCCAGCACCTCAACTGGACGAGCGGCGTCACTCATTCCATCGTTTATCGCTCTCATCTCAAAACGGACGGGGGCTGAAGAGCGAGGCAGCACCCGGCTAAAAAAATCTCGACGGAAAGGAAAAGACAAGAAATCGAATAAGAAGAAAAGGAGAGAAAGAGGAGGCCTCGAGGAATCATGCCTTTTGTGGGCGGACGCGAAGACGACGACGAATACGACGGCGGCCTGTTTCCCGGGCGGAAGCGCCGATGGGATGGCGTCGACGGCAGTAGAATCTTTCGACTCTACAGCCCGGAGAAGCAGGCCGACCTGTACCCCGAGGGGGCCGGTCCGCGCAAGATATTGCCCATATCGAAACGAGCACGCATCGCCGCTGCCACAGAAGACGACGACGACGGCAACCAAGCACTCGCCGAGAGCGAACTGAGCTCCGACAATCGACAATGTTCACAGCAGCAGGCTAAGCCCTCGCAGGACAGCACCGCGCGGCCGACGTGCCTGCGGACGAGCAGCGCGCTGCTGACGCCATGTCATATTTGCCATCGGCGGCCGACCAAAAAGTCGGACCTCGACTCGTTTGCCGGGTGCGAGGGCTGTGGCCGGCGGACCTGCTACGTGTGCATCAGAGAGTGCCACGGCTGGCCCGCCGACCAGGTCGAGGCCCTGCTGCTGGAGCAGGCCATGCTCGAGCAGTCGTTCCGCATGGACGGCGTCCAGCAGTCTTCTCCTCCCCAATCCCAGCCACTACAACCGCCCTTGACCCCGCCGCCGCCACCGCTCAACCAGACGAGTACAACGGCGGCGGCGGCGCCACATTCGCCGCTGTCACCGCCGCCGCCAGCCGCCTCGGAACCCAACGATGGTCGCGACGACCGCGGACAGCACAGGCACGCACGGGTCGGCCAGGAGGATGATTACAAGGCCGGCTGGGACGCGTGCGGCCACCGATCCGTCGTATGCAGCCGATGCTGCGTCGAGAAGGGCCGGCAGGGTGAAGTCGTCTGCCTAGGTTGCCTATCCGGCCTACCGGGTACGTGAAGCCGAGAGATAAACAGACACGAGCGACGCGACAATCATTGAGGGTCAACCTTTTCCTTTTCGCTACGAATGATGACGGACGGATACCAACCGAGACGAAGAGCAGAAGAAGGGAGCAGAGGCGGACAACAGATGAAGGGGAAACAGAGACAGTGTCGTCTCTTCTCATGCATAACCCGACATACGGCGTTTCGCTTCCGAAAGGATACCCAAGCGCACATGATATGGAGAAAACACAGTTGAATTGCGATGGGTCTGGGTATCTCTTCCTTTGCGCGGGAGGCTCTCTACGGGTATCAGGCGGCTTCGGTGCATTATACGGCGTCACTACACGGCGCGCATTCTGAATTCTTGTTATATATACTCTCAACCGCGATGAACATCTTGTATCGTCGCCTTGTAAAAACAACGAGACAACCCGCATCGAGCAACATGTATCAATACACTTTTTGTATCAAGTATCGGCAAGACATCACCAGGACACGAGTAGCCGCTCGCAAGCTCGCATTACTACTGTATCTATTTCTGGAGGGAGCAAATACGCTGTCATTCAAGGGGCGACGCCGTTCAACGCCGGCTCTCATTGTACAGCTACGGCCAGCATCGCGCATAATAAACGTGTCTAGAAAGTCCGCTGTCCAGGCCCCTCTCCTCTTTTGTCGTAGTCGTACACATCCGAGGCGCACGCGACGCCAGCCAAGTCTAGTTGTATTGCATGTACGTGGCCGTCGAGTTGAACTTGAGGTTGCCCTTGATGACCTTGTCCACCGCGCTCAAGAAGTCCTTCTCCGACGCCACCTTTCTCCGCGCCCGGATGGCAAACATGCCGGCCTCGGTGCACACGCTGCGCAGCTCGGCGCCCGTGGCGTTGGGGCACAGACGGGAGATCAGCTCCCATCGAATGTCGCGCTCCACCGACATGCTCTTGGCGTGGATGCGTAGAATGTTGGCCCTGCCTTCGAGGTCTGGCAGGGAGAACTCAATCTTTCGGTCGATACGCCCAGGTCGCATCAGGGCGGGATCCAGCGTCGACGGCCTGTTGGTGGCGAACATGACCTTGATGTTTCCTCGTGCGTCAAACCCGTCCAGTTGCGTAATCAGCTCCAACATGGTTCTCTGCACTTCGTTGTCACCGCCGGCGCCGTCATCGAATCGGGCCCCTCCAACAGCGTCGATTTCATCAAAGAAGATGATGCATGCCTTCTTTGTCCGGGCCATCTCGAAGAGCTCGCGCACCATCCTGGCACCCTCACCCACGTACTTCTGTACCAACTCACTGCCAATGACACGGATAAAGGTCGCGTCGGTTCTGTTGGCAACAGCACGAGCACACAGAGTCTTGCCCGTACCGGGGGGTCCGTAAAGCAGAGCGCCCTTTGGCGGGTCGATGCCCAGATTGACGAATCGCTCGGGAGACAGCAGAGGCATCTCGACGACTTCCCTCAGCTTCTCGACTTGCTCTTTGCAGCCACCAACGTCGCCGTATGTGACATCTGGCTTCTCCTCGACCGTCATCATGGTGACGCTAGCGTCAATCTTTGGAGGGAGAGGCAGCATGATTTGGTACTTATTCCTATCGACACCAACCCGCATGCCCTCCTCGATATCCGTGGGACTGACGCGGTCTCCGAGTTGTACCACGAACTTGGCGATTTGCTTGACGTTGATAACGTACTTCTTCTTCGACTCATCGCCCTTGTCGTCTTCGATAATCTTCGTACACCGTGCTACCTGGAAGGGTTGCTCTTCGGACATTCGCTGACGATCGGCGGCTACATCCCACAGATGGGGCGGTGCGAGACCGGTGTCGGATTCCTGCATGCTGGTGAGCCTCATTTTCAATAGACACGGCGATCACGACGTACCTTGACTCCAATCTTCTCATCAACACTTTGCTGCTTCTCTTTGATCTGCTTCTCGAGCTTCTTTAAAGATGCTCCATAAGGTGCAGCACCGTAAGTCTTAAGAACTTGGATATCCCTGAACGTAAGTTAGGCAGGTGTTGCAAGCCAAGGCACGAATTCGGGATACGCACTCATCCGTTAGAGGAGTAATTTTCTTTTCTTCTATCTCATCGTCGGCGAATTTCTTCTGGTATTTCTCCCAGTTTTGACCGGTCGCGGAAGGCTGCGAAAGTTAGCGACGGGCCTGGGATTGCGCAGGCTTGCGCTTTGGGAGCTCACCATGATGGAGTCCGCGGACGAGTCGGTGTTTCCCGGTGGTGCCGATGGCGCTGACGATCTGTACTTGGCGAGCTGCTATCTTGTCTGTGGAATTGAGCGAGGGTCTTTCAGAGCCGCTGTCGTCGAAATGGAGATGGAGGGAGAAGGTGATGTTTGTCCTGAGCTGCGGTGACAGTGAAAGCGCTGGACGCATGCCGTAATCCCGACTAGATGCCTGGAGCTCAACGCACGGTTAAGCCACAGCAACGCTCCCTGCGCTAAGCTTTGGCCGGGTGGGCGGCGCATCAAACGCGTGGCTTGACTGGGCGGAGAAAGAGTTAACCCGACCCAAAATTTCTGGCTGCCAACCAGGCCGAAGCGGCATAGGGCAGATCAAGGTGGGATGGTCTGCATCTTGGCGAAGCAACACCTCTTCCTACAGCGCGTCGGCATCACTGAAAGTCCAAATATTCTGGGACATAGAGGAAAGCCGCAAATATGTCTGCGCCGGCCACAGCAAGCGGTGCATCTCACAATGCCACCTTCAGAGTAAGGAAGCTGCTCCTCCAGCTCCCCGCGAAGCCCCGCTAATAGCTCCTAGGATAAGGAGAAGCCCATGGCTGTTCGGTCCTCCAACATTGTCGCTGCCAGAGGTGAGTGATCTCGGAACTTCGTTGTTGAACATCATCTGATCGAACAATAGCTGTTGCCGATGCGATCCGAACGTCTCTGGGCCCTCGAGGCATGGACAAGATGATTCGAAGCGGCAAGGGGGAAACCATCATCACCAATGACGGACACACTATGCTCAAGAGCATGTCGGTCATGCACCCTACGGCCAAGATGCTGGTGAATCTTGCCGGCGCCCAGGACGTTGAGGCCGGTGATGGTACTACCTCGGTCGTCGTCATCTGCGGCAGCTTGCTCGGCGCCGCTGACAGACTGCTGTCCAAGGGTATCCACCCCTCAGTCATCTCAGAAGCTTTCCAAAGAGCTGCAGCTGCCGCAGTCGAGGTTCTACACGACATGTCTCAGCCCATAACCCTGAACGATACATCCTCGCTCCTCCAGGCTGCCAACACGTCTCTCTCCTCGAAAATCGTCTCACAATACTCGAACCTCCTTGGCCCCATGGCCGTCAACTCTGTCACCAAGACCATCGACATCAAGAACGCAGATAACGTCGACCTAAAGAATATCCGAATCATCAAGAAGGTTGGCGGGACGATTGAAGACAGCGAGTTGGTTGATGGCTTGGTCTTGAACCAACCCGTGCTCAAGAATGCTGGCGGTCCCGTTAGGATGGAGAAGGCGCGCATTGGCTTGATCCAGTTCCAGCTTAGCCCACCGAAGCCTGATGTATGTGAAGTTTTGCACGATGCGATGGATACATGCTGACATATGCCTAGATGGAAAACACAATTCAGGTCAACGACTATCGGCAAATGGATAAGATCGTCAAGGAGGAGCGGCTGTACCTGTTGAACATGGCAAAGAAAATCAAGAAGGCCAAGTGTAACGTCCTTCTCATCCAAAAATCGATTCTTCGCGATGCCGTCAACGACCTCTCGCTGCATTTCTTGGCGAAGCTTGGAATCCTGGCTATCAAGGATATCGAGCGAGACGAGGTTGAGTTCATCTGCAAGTCGACAGGATGCAAGCCCATTGCCGATATTGACTCCTTCACCGAGGACAAGCTAGGCTCGGCTGACTTGGTTGAGGAGGTACAGTCTTCTGGCTCGCGAATGGTCAAGGTCACCGGGGCCAAGGCGACTGGTAAGACGGTTTCCGTGGTTGTGCGGGGCGCCAACTCCCTCATTCTGGAGGAGGCCGAGCGAAGCTTGCACGATGCTCTTTGCGTCGTTCGGTGCCTTGTCAAGAAGAAGGCGTTGATTGCGGGTGGAGGTGCTGCCGAGATTGAGATCGCGGCCCAGCTGTCCAAACAGGCACGCAGCTTGACGGGCACGGAGGCCATCTGCTGGAAGGCTTTCGCAGACGCCATGGAGGTGATTCCTACAACCCTAGCCGAGAATGCCGGTCTCAACAGTATCAAGGTTGTGACGGACTTGCGGCACCGTCATGAGATGGGAGAGAAGAATGCAGGAGTCAGCATTAAATCGGGAGGCGTCAACACAAACATCTCCAAGGAGAACGTGCTGCAGCCGCTCCTGGTGAGCACTAGCGCGATCGAGTTGGCGGCGGAGACGGTCAAGATGATTCTGAGGATAGACGACATTGCCTTGACGAGATGAGGTGTCGGTTACATAGATGGGAGGACCCAAGCTGTCGATGAAGATGATACCATCCACGAGAGCCCAGCAGGCGACTGGACAATGTTGAGGTCTGTGATGTACATGGGGAGGGCCTGACACGCCACTTGCAGGACTGCAATGGAGAACATGGGAGTACTATCAGATAAAGACGACGTCCATGACGGCCGCGGCAGAGAAGACTCATGTTCCCGAGAGGTAGTAGGTTCTGACTAGAAGTCGGATATCCTATCAACGCGGTGGACATATGTTTGGCTGCCTGGACCCCTCTTGCTGCACTAAGTACGAATACAAAGGCGTGCCTCAGGCTCCGAGGCAGACTGAGGAGAACCACCTGCCGTTTTACTGGCCAGTTTTACGAAGCACCAAGGATGCTAGATGCTGCATAGGTAATTGAGTCCTCGATTCTCAGGCCGCCAGAGCCCCTCGTCAGCTCTCGTGACCAAAGTCATACCATATCTTCTGGATATTTTCCAATTTTTCGCGAGGTTTCTCATGCAGTACTGCTGAGCCCGCAGATCTACGTTTGTGATCAAAACCACCTTCACCCCAACGTTCGTGAGACTGACCGCCCCTAAGGCGGCGACGACAATTCATCCTCGCTTCTCAAGATGGCTAGAGACAAGGACCACGATGGTCCAGACGATGGCCCAGCGGCCATGGCGATCGCAATGCAGCGCATGCTCAAGGCAAGATCGGAACATCAGAGGTCTTGTATTCGAGTTAACAATGGTATAGCTGCAAGAGGAAAGAACAAAGCGCATCAACTCAGTCGCGGCAGATTACCAGACCGCCCTCAAGGAGCTGCGGTCCAGCACACTGGCTCGTCACAAGGAGCGGCTGAAGCAAAGGTAACAAATCCTTACACGACATACATGAGTGAATGGACAATTTTGCAGTCGCTAAAAACAGAACGTTCGTCGCAGAGAGAGAAGCCGTGCGCAGAAGCTGGATGAAGTCATCACCAGCGTCTCCCATCGCAAAGAGCTAGAAGTGAAGATGCTGGACCTGGTCGATCGGATGGACAAGGATCTGCGGACGCTCGAGGAGATGATGCTCGCGGGATACCGAGGCAGAGAATCTGATGCAATCGCAACCATGAAGTTTACTCGCGCGCAGCCGTCTGAGAGGTAATTAGAAGAGAAGAGGGGGTATCCTTTTATTTGGCGTTTTGCTCGCGAAATCCGTCCACACGTCGTGATGATTAGGAAAGACGAAGGGAGAAAGAATAAGAAAATAGGTAGTGTACAGCAGTGTTTCCCTCCGTTGTTTTCGCTCCGAGGGCTGGGTCTAGATGGCAGAAGTAAAATCTAGATTTGAGGCAGAAACACACGACCGCTCAGCTCCACGGGAGCTTGCTCGTTTGCTCGCCTCGTTATACTTTGAAGCCATAGCCCATCACGCAGCTCTTGTACTGCTCGACGAGCGAGTGACAGTCGGCGGCCGGGTCCTTTGCGGTGGAGAAGAGCATGCACTCGTCGCGCTTCGACTTTTCGTCCTTGCACACGCAGCATGGCTGTAGACCGGGGACAAAGCGGAACAAGAGGTCAGCGGGGGGGCGGATGCGAGGATTGGGAAGGGGGTGTAGGTTGTGTGTGTGTCGATGGTTGCGAACCTTTGGTTTGGAAGCGTTGTCGGTGGAAGTAGCTGGCGCAGCCATGGACGCTTTTCATATACCACGAATGATTAGCTAGGTATGATCTCACAAAGTAAGAAGAATTCTTGGAGGGGAGAACGTACGTATGGCTGCGGCTTTGGCGTCCATTGTGGCAAAGACGTTGTTTGTTCTTCTCGACTGGTCGCTGGAAAAGAAAATAGGCTCCGAAATGCCTTGAGGTTTCGATACAAGTGCAGCGACGACGACTTGACGGTTTCTTTCAGAGTCAAAAGTCGGGTTCCTTAGTAATGGGCGGTTTCTTTCCCGTGGCTGCCGACGGCGATACGGGGAATTGAGCCAATCACGTCATTGGAAGCTCACGTGCTGTCGTGAGCGTTTCGCGAAGCCATTCACCGTCGCGCTCTGCAAGTGTCTAAATGGCTTCATGAAACGTGTTACTACCAAAATGAAAACCTTCAAGTATGTATGTATTCTGTATTCTATTGATGCATTAGGATCTTGATCATTCTCAACAATCATAGAGCGTCGTGAGTTATATCCATATACAAAGTACTCATACCCGAGTCTTCAAGGCGGTTAAAGACTTGATTACAAAGCACGCAATTACCTAGGCAATGGGGAATCATCCGCCATGCTCTCCGAGCTCTATTCCCTTTTCTAGTTCATAGAACAACTTTCTTGCCTTTGCTAGCAAAAAATTGCCCGGAATTTCAATCTACCCTATTTGCGTGCTCATTTTTCTGCCTCTAGAACTCACAAGAAGCATCTACGAAGTGAGTCAGCAGCACTCGTCCGCATGAACGATTACAAGTCCGAGCGCAAGGCAACTAGCTAGCTTGCGCACTCCTGCTTGAGATCCTGTCTACTTCGTACCTATGCTGCCTATTCAGCCATACGCGACGACTCTTTGGCTTGTGAACAGTCCCAGGGTTGCATTGCCATTTCAAGGCTACCAAGTATTCGTAGATGGACAGGCCTACGCGTTGCTTCCCCCCACATTCTCTGACCCAGCTCCCCGGGACGCAGATCCGCCACCCATAAAGACTGTGACTTTCAACTTACCAGTTACCACCCCCCTCCTTCCCACGAATCAGATTCAAGGCCGCGCGGCAACCAGCTCGTGCCTGGTTTTTCTCCACCCCCACAACTGCCTCCATGTGTGTCACTCCTTCTAATGCCTCTAATGCCCAAGAGCTTGTCACCACACTAAAAGAGAGAATGAAAGAAAGGGCCAAGTTAGTTTGGCGGCCGCTGTAGACGCTCCGTGTCCGACGCCCTCTCATCTAGATGCTTCTACGGGAAACGCGCCAGCCCTTTGCCTGCCTGTCCTGTCCTGTCTTGTCCGAGGACCGAGCCGAGTGTGTGGCGTTGACGTGTTGTCCTGCGCTGCCTGCAACTCGATGCGCACTCCCAATGAGTTTCTGACGTATAAAGCATCGTGATTGCAAGGTCGTTTTCACTGGTCGTCACACTTTCACCACATCACTTCAAGTTCTTTAAACACCTTTTGCATCCATCAATCTACTCTACCTTCCTTTAAAGCCATAATACAAAGATGAACTCTCATCAGCAATTCGGTGGCTCAGTGCCCTTTTGGGACTTTGTTCAATCCTTTGACCCTGATCGTGCTACCGGCCACGGCGTCGACCACCAATCCGCCGGCCTAGGGTTTCCCTTTGGCGCATCGCGGGGCACCCACCGGTCCCCGCCGCGGACCCACCATGGACCCGCGGGACCGTACCGCGCGGGACCGTGGAATGGCGGCCCGGAGTGGGGCTCTTGGCATCACCACGGCCACGGCCACGGCCATCGCGGCGGCCGACGTCACGGCCCCCGTGGCCACTCTCACAACCACAATGGCGAGCGCTACCACGACAACGAAGACGCCGCACAGCAGGCGCAAGCCGATGCCAACGCGCAAGACACCGGCGTGACGCCCGGTCCGGAAAATGAAAAGGCTTCGACCTCGGAGCACACCCTTCGCGACGAGAACCAGGCCGTCCCCGATCCCGCAGAAGTCACACCCGGCGAGGAGGAAGACGAAGAAATGTACTCGCCACCACATCCTTGCGGTCCCGGACGCGGCCGCGGCCACTGTCGTCGCGGTGGACCCCGTCGCGCGTGTCGCCAGCCCGGCGGCGGCGCCCCATCATTCGGCTGGCCCGGCGTGATGCACGGCATCATGAACCACCCGTTCTTCCAGGGTCTGCGGGACCAGGCCGAGCGTTACGCCGGAGGAAACCACGCCTTCCCCGACGGCCCGCGCGACGAGGAGGCCACGGCGTTTTCCCCTCCCGTCGACGTGTTCAACACGGCCGACGCATACATCGTGCACGTTGCGCTCCCCGGCGCCCGCAAGGAGGACGTCGGCGTGGACTGGGATCCGGACACGTCCCGTCTTCGCGTCGCCGGCGTTGTCCACCGTCCGGGCGACGAGCACTTACTCGAGGGCCTCGTCTCCGCCGAGCGCCGCATCGGCCTATTTGAGCGCCACGTCGATTTGCCCCCTGCTGGCGTTCGTGAGCGAGATCCCGTTGACGGCTCGCATATTACCGCCAGGATGCAGGACGGTGTGCTCGTCGTCACCGTGCCCAAGCTCGAGAAGGAGTGGACCGAGATCCGCCGCGTTGACATTGAATGAGTTCTTCTCTTTTGCTGAGTTGGCAGTGTGCCCCTTTTATGTCAAATATCATTAAGCTTGTTTTCTTGTAAGATTATAGACCTTGTTTTAGTTGTGGTGTACAGTATGCAAAGGTGCGTGCAGACAACAAATATGGTGCTGGTTAGGGCTGGTCCTCGGAGATCTTGGTCAAACCCAATCCGAAAACATAAAAACAAACACCTTTTTGGTTAATTTGACTATCAATTATATGATTTGATAGTTTTGACGACCTCTTCGTCACGTCAACCAGTTCTTCAGGACGACGGGTCGGTAAGGAGTCATCGTATTACCTGCGGCAGTTCACGCTCGTACGCTTATCATGCAAAAGAGTAGGCTTGCATAGCTCTTCACATTGTAACTGAAGAACATTCTTGATTGATATGATTTGAACGACTCTCGTCTCATGCATCCGATCGAATGTAGACGCTCGACGAGCAAACGTGAAGAGCACTTTGAAAGAAAGTGCCTGCTAGAGGGCGAATGCCCGTTGCAGAGACAGAAGAGACAGGTTCGGGAGGTCCCCAAAGAACAGTTGCGCCGTAAACCTATGCTAATGGGTATATGCTGAAGTAGTAGATCAGGATCTCTGTGCGTGGGTATGTCAATGAACGAGACGTGACGTTCTCGTCTCCGCCAAAACATGTGTATGTGTATGTGCCATGCGCGTGTCAAATATGGGGGCTGGGATGAGAAGCAACAAAAGGGGGATCAACGCGCAGACACCATAATTCCTCATCTCAGCCAAGCCGATTCCCAATCAGACCCAACTGCAAATGTAGCCATCCGTCCAGACAAAAGAAAGAAATTACCCGACTCTTAAGGGTCAGTTGTTGGTTAGACATTAAATCATCACTTCCGCAAGCGGGGCGCGACGTCAGGTTCGCCACTTAGTAGTCCATCTCGCTGGCAATCTCTTCTCTCACATGGCGACACCACTTGAGAATGGCCGTCTCAAACTCGGTCCATGCTTGAGGGCTGCTGTTGTAGACAACACCCAGGGCATCTACCTTGAGCAGGACTTCGAAGCGTAATTCTGCAGCCTTGGCCCAATAGCGAATGTTGTCGGCGCATCGATAGGGCTTCTGCGTGTCAATGTGATAGGTTGGGATGGCGCCGAATCGCCGTCTTGATTTGTTGACCACTGCATTATGCAGGCGGACCAGGCGCAGGCCGTTTTGCAGACTTAGGAGAAATGGCCCAGGGGCACCCCCGGTTTCGGCGAGTGGCGTCCAAACAGGTAGAGGTTCGCCGTCGGGATCCATTGACGTCAGAAACGAGCGCTCTCTCTCAAACTCTCGTCCCGTCCAATCGCCCTTGAGCCATTCCCAGTTGGCGCGCTCTTCCCTTTCGGCTGCTTCCATCTCCTCCTCTTTGGTCAGGATTCCAAATACGCTTGCAATCCAACTGTTCATTGTGTCAATCTCGTCGTCTCTCAGACCGCCCTTGAAGCTGCGTGTTGCCATCTGCTTGAGAACCTCCATGACGCCAAGGAGATCTGCCCGGACCTGTTTCTCAGGCTTGATAGAATCGAGGCGTTCCGGAAGCTCGTGTGCCGTATAGTACATCTTCGCGGCGCGTATAGCTAGCGTCACAACGTCGAGAATATGCATCCCTTGCAGCTCGTACCAGCCCTGGCTGTTCTCCTCCGGCATGTTGGAATATTGAAGAGTGTGAGAGACATCGTCACACATGCCATCTTTGCGTTGCCTGGCCTCACTCAAGGCCTTGGCTGCATTGTGCAATGTGTTTTCTAACTCGGTCTTTAATTCTTCGATCGTAGGCGGCTTGGGTACATTGGGGGCCTTTTGGTGGTATGTGCTGACAGTGGGCGGTAGCATGCCTGGATCCGACTCGGCAAAGCTTTCCTCGTATTCGTCGTCATACAGATGTTCTGAATTTGACTGATATTCTGCTGCATCATCGCGCAGTTCGGGACTGCTGCCCATTGATGCGTATGAAGAATCGGCGTCAGAGGCGGCCGTCTTGGTAGCCAAGCTTGTGGCCCCTTGAAGGACTGCCAGATCGAGGGTCGCACGCTGAGGCTTCTTCTTACGCGCCAGCTGTGCCCCCTTACCGTCCAGGAGGCCGGTACGGGCAAAGTAGTATTGCAAGTGTGCTATACTGCCGAGGCTCATGACGCTTTCTCGTGACCTTGCGCTCGCAGCGAAGTCGGTGCCATGGGGCCTCATGTACCCCCGCCTGCGACTCTTGCGTTCTGAGCCGTTGGGAGAGGGACCGCACGGGGCCGAGCCGTCGGAACCGTGTGAAAGATAGGAGCCCGAAGAATGACGCGAAGGTATGTCGCTCGCTAATGAGTCACGAGAACATGATGCATTGGACGCTGAGGAGCCGGTAGACACGCAGCGTGTCAAGTCCGGACACGCTCCGATGGCGAGAGAGGGCGAAGTCTCGGGAGAAGGTGAATGGCAAAGCTGCGTCGCGTTTGTGGCTGCCATTGCAAAGGATAGAGATGCACGGGGAGCGTGGTTGTGTGATTCGAGTCGCTGAAAACGCGAGGTTTCAGCCGACTGGGCGCGACACGAAGTCGAAGTCGCGAAATTGGTGTCTGGTGGATTTGGCAAAGCTAAGGCCGTGTAGTCGCAGGCTCGAGGGCCATAGATTGACGTGGAATGACAGCGGGATCCGTCGCGGGGCGACGAAGCCGACGGGACAGGTACTGAAGCGTGTGAGATCGGGAAATCGGGGTGATGCAGGTGCAACGGGCGAAGTCGAGAGAAGCGATAACGAGCTGTGAAAGAGACGAAAGCAGCAGTCGCAGTAAGAGCGGCCACAGCAGGTACTCCAACGGCAGATGCGCGTGCCCGTCAGCAGCGTGCCGTCAGCAACGTCCGAGAGTTCGGGCCAGGAGGAGACGCGTGCAGCTCAAGCTGGCAAATCAAGTTGAAAGTGCGATGCAGTTGCAGCGAAAGATGCAGCCGGGCCCGTGGGCAGGAAATCAATCAGGGGCTTGACTGGGCAAACAGCCGAGCTCGCTATTGGCCAGGGACACGGGGGCCGCTGTGTGCCGGGGATGCCTTTCGTTTCGGTTTTCTTTCGTCCGCAAAAAGCCTGGTCTTCTTCCCCCCTCTTTCTGATGTTTCTGTGCGTTTTGTCTTTGCTGCTTCTGCTGCAGCGTCGGCGTCTTTAGTCTTCGATAGTTGATGTCTCCCTTGCCGATGGTGTGTCGCGCGCGCGCGGGGGGAAAAAGAGGGCCGCAGGTTCACCCGTCGGGGAGACGATTGTCGAGTCCCGGAAAGAAGCAGCAGACTATGGACAGAAAAGTGAAAGTGTCACCAGAGAAAAATCGAAGAGAGGGCACGACGGATGCTTGATTAGCAGGAGGGCGGACTTTGACGGCTGTAGTTTCGAGCAAAGTGTCAAACGGGGAGATCCGCGGGAGGAAAGAGCCTCCCACACAAAAGTACGAATACACACCAGGCCACCCCTCCAGACTTGGAAAGAAGCAAGGAACCCGCGAGGGGAAGGAGCGAGCGAGTTGGGGACCTGACGACGCACAGCCAAAGTGTAAAAATAGAAAGGGGAAAAAAGAATAAAGAAGAACTGCGCAGACGAATATACGTATCGCCGCTTCTTCCACTTCTGGCAGAAGCCCAAGGCAGACGCAAAGATTCGAGAAGAGAGGGAGGGGGGACCGGGGAAACGGCGAGAAAGCGCGCGGTGGCAGGCCGTTTCAAGTTTTATAACGTTTATTCCTTTTTTTCCCGTCCAGCGCTGAACCAGGCAGTTCCAGCCCATGGACTGAACGGAGCATGAAAGTGGGCGGGCGCTCTCTAGTTAGTGGTCGGTAGCCCGTCACCGTCTTTTGTAGCCCGGGCAACGCCAAAAGATTAGGGGGAATTTGGGGGGTGGGAAAGGGCCTGGGAGGGTCCCGTTTAGGTGGGTGGGTGCAATCTCCTGGCGGCCATGCTTTCTGCTTTCTCACTTTCAGGCCGACTTTCTCGGTCCCACTAGCAGTACAGCTTTTCCCGCTGACTGCGCGCTGGGGGGGTGTCTCCGCTGGCCACCCAACTTAGTAAATCACTGTGTACTGGGGTGGCAGGAGTGTGTGTGTGTGTGTGTTCGTTTTGGTAGAGAGGGCGCGCTGTTGGAAAGACATTCAGTCGAGCTGGCATGTGCTCGCAGACATTCCAGCTGCAAACCACCAACTTTTCTCCATCTGAACTTGATGGGGTCGCCGATGACGATGATGCCAGTCCACTACCATCAACTCCAACATGGACGATGGCGATGACGATGTCGATGCAGCCGCGCTCTTGTCCAGCGGGAGACTCACCTGAACCACCACATCATGATTCGAAACGGGCCTTTCTCGAGAAAGGGGGAAAGAGAGATACAGTAGAGAGAGGGCAAGGGAAACCAGTGGAAAGAAAGCAGTGTAGTTGACTGTCTTGACTCTCATCCTTGACGAAGACCCCCTTTTTCTTTCTTCGACGACACTTTTTATCCCTGCCGCTTCTTCATCAAGGTCTCAGGTCCAAGATTGAGCCTTGAGTGCAGGTACTTTGGAGTGCGTCCGGGCGCTAGATAATCAAGGTACAGTGACTGAGAGAAAGTTCCGCCTAATCGCTTGGTGCATTTCCCAGCAAAGGATTAGGCGTTTCTTTCTTCACCCCACTATAGGCATGTTAACTTACTACTCGACACTACTCCCGCCAGCCGGCGCTTCAAGTTCGCCATTCGTTGGTACAGTAGCGTCGCCCAAAGAGCCGGTACAGGGGAACATTCCAGGCGGCATCCAGCCACCGGCGAATCCGCTGTTCTTTCGTTCGCACCTCAAATGGAACCGGACTGCACCGAACTTAGTATTATAGAAATATGGCAGATGATTAAAGAGGTGCTCGGCTCGCCTCACGTTACCATGGGACAAACAGACAAGAATGATGGACCAACTCTTCAGCATAAACAAACATCAGCGCTGACGAGATTCGATTTCAGACGATGACACAACTCCATCCGCTGCCAAGCAAATCGCAACCAGGCACACCTTGTTTCAACCCACTCTCGTCTGTCAAGTGCTCCAGATAAGTTTCCCTCCCCTTCACCCCCCAATCCCGGTCGCCCTACCATAAGTTACTGTACAAAGTCGCCAGTCGCCTGTCAAGGGGTGGGCTATCCGACATCCGACCCGAGACACTACTGCATGTATGAGCGGGAAGGCGGCCACTGCTGCACTCGTGCTTTCCTCCTGCAGATTCCATGTCCTGGGTGCGAGCAAGGGGACGACAACTTCGTACGTTACGTATCCGTACAAGTACCGCACACTGTCACAGGAGTCACGAGTGGGCGAACGGGATGATGCGCTGCATGCAATGACGCCGTGGCGTAAACATCCGAATGCGCTGGTAAAAAACGATGAAGACTTTTTGCTCGTAAAGATCGAAACATGTCTCTCTGTCTCCTCATTCGATCCCTTGACGCGAAGCGCGCGTCTCTCAGGCACATTGCCATTTTCCTCTCCCAGCCGCCACTTGTCTCGTTAGACAAGAAAGTGAATACCTCGAGGCGGCCGAAAATGCCCCGGATGGCACCACCAAGACAGAGCCCAAATCCCAGCACGGCAAGCCCGTTGTGCCACGGGCGGACGAAGTACAAGACAATACTGAGCACAGTGCACAGTGGCGCCGCTTTGGCTCGGGGACGCGCCTTCTACCAAAAGCGAGCCGAACCGGCTCATAATGCTTCGGAGGAACCGTGGTGGTTTGGTTGGGAATCGCTCGAGACCCTTTGACTCCGTCTCTCTGCATTGTCTGATGGAGGCACATGCGCTGCAGTGCAAGATGATGGAAGACCATGACTCGTAAACGGCCCTCGTTGCCATCATAGCCTAGCGAGGGACACCGGGATGTACCAACAGAGTAGCGGATCAAACAACGACTAGTGAAGCATGCCTCCGTATTGACAAAACAGGCTTGAACGTTGCAGTGTGATATTCACAACTTGCTCACGTTGGTCAAAGTCCTCGATACTGGCTGGAGAGAACTCGTGATGCTCCTCGTTATTCAAGTCACCAAAGCACGGTTCCGTCATGAAGTCCTATCCTCGTAAAATCGCCGATCCATTTGTAAGTCAACTCGACCTTGACGTTCAATCGAGACTAGCTCGGGGCGTCCAGGGTCGTCTTGACATTTGTTGAGATTTTCCTTGCGCCGGCTGTTCAGACACTTAATCGAGTCGCCTCCGAGTGGCCATTATAGCGACTGCCCAACCGATTCAAAGCCAGATAATATCGCCATCTCGGCTTTTCAGAGTATAAAAACCTGCTCGAATGGCTAGATCTCAGCTACGACTCAAACTTCGAGTTCAAAGCTGACCAGTCGGCGGTCTGCAAAGTCGGACCGGGTCTTAGCCTTGCCTTTAAGTTTCATGATCAAGCGAAGTCGGTGGTGCGACATGTTACAAGAGCACCGTCTCTGAAGACTGATGTGCTATTGACGAGCCGGACATCAGGCCTAGCATCTTCAAGAAAGATAATGCAAGATCCTGAATTCGAGGTATCGACAGTCGCATCACAGAAATGATCACAGTCGGCCTGGAGGATGTGACAGCAGCATGAAGATTTATTGCGATTTATATAGACCTACTTTGTATGCAGTCGTTAATTACACCGAGGGGTTGTCCCTCCCGCGCGGCTTTGAGGATTGCGGGCTATGCCTTGAGTGTGTGATTGATTAGATGGCTAGAGTGGTTGGGGGAACGAGCGTGTCGAAAGAGCCAAGGTCATTATGTACTGGAGATAATCGAGTTATTTTTAGCATTTGAGTCGTTCATGTCGGCCATCAACAAAGTCTGGACCGCGATGATTGTCTTCGGTAACCTGCATCGTGAAGACGACTACGGATTCTGGATTCGTACTGTGGGCTCTTGCCTCATGGGCAAGTCTAATGAGGCTTCAGTGCTCTTTCCCTCCTGTCGCGCATCTATTTGTTAGCAGGGCCGAGATCGGACTTGTCCAAGCGAGCCATCTTTTTCATGCAGTATCCTCGAGCACAGTTCTTTCCTTTTCAAATGCTTATTTATGTTTGCTCGGAAAACAGACTGGGCGCGCCTGCGTTGGACACGATTCGCCTCTCCGATGTTTCACGGGATGCAGCAGAATGGATACGTGTGCGCTCCTTTGCTGAAAGAGACAACCGGACCAAGGGATTTGTCGCCGTTGCGTCTTGACGTTTGACTGGACATGCACCCAGGCGGATATTTCCTGCGAATTCGACTCGACCGACGGAGCGCGGGTGGCTGAAGCTGTTTCCTTGAGTAGGATGCTCACCCAAGGGCCTATTGCCAAGGATCTCCCTGCGTGATGGGCGAACAAACCATATTCACGCAAGGAGCCCAGCTGTCGGCTCCCTTTTTCATGCCTGCAGCGTCCTTTCGCATCTGCGTGCCTGTGGCCATGGTCACGGTCGTATTTTGTGGCCGTCGCACGCATATCCGAAGGGAAATGAGGATGTGGGTGAGACTGGCGAGTTGCGACACGCCCCTCGCGTACGGAACGCGTTGGCAGCCGTCGCGCATATTGGGAGTTGATTGATGATCCAACGGGGCAGCCAGAGACCCCCGTGGCGCTTGGCTTTGAGGTGCTATGCACTCTCTCCGTTACGGCCCATGACGATATGGGCATCCTCGAGACTTTATGCTCTGAGCCAGTTCTCCAGCTACGTTGGCGGTTTCCCTAGGCTCGAGTCAAGGCACGTTTGGACGTGCGTTTCAAGATTCCATCTAGTTGTTGCTTCGGGTTAAGCTCGTGGCCCCTCTCCATCCTCAAGCCCATGAAAGGCGCGCGAGCATCTTGCTGTGCCCCTTTGCCTGTGACTCCCCCTAATATTCACCAACGAACCCCCAGGGCTGACGGGAATGAGACTTGGGAACTTTCCCTCCTTTCCCTTTCTCCTCCCCTGCTCGCCCTTCGCTCGCGATCGTCTATCTGTTCCCTCGAGGATTTGCTCTTCGCTCGTGGTATCTGTCGCCCTGCCAGCAATCCGCCCTTGGGACGGAATCACACAGTACTTGCCGGCCCGTCCGATAACTTACCAAACATCACCACTACACCGAATCGGCGGTCGTCGCGGCTGGTCCCTTGCTTTGCTGCTTGCCGCGATATTTACGACAGCGTCGTGCGACGCGCTCAAGCTGTTGGCTGCTGCGCAACCTTCCATGGCTTGCAGCGTTTTGCAGACGCGCAGATGCTAAGGTAGAAGAACTCCGACCGGGCCGTCAGCAGTCAGCAGTCACCACTCAATGCTCACCACCAAGGGATCGATGCCCCCACCCTGCGACATCACTGCTCACCAACCGCAATCTCTTTCAGGTCGGACTGGGGACAAGCACAAGCACCCCCTTCCGCTCCCCTGTCTAGTCTGCCGGCGCCTCGTCATACAAACGGTATATTACCCCCCGGGGGAACAATCGCAGCCTGCCTTGAACACATTGACCCCTTGTCTGGCAGCCACCTTGTTTTCCTGTTCATGATCAGCGACATTTCGAATCAGTGTCATCGAAGCGCATAGTATCCGCGACGGCGACTCAAAATCTGACGACTTATTGGGCTGCGAGGCCCCCCTCTCTCTCCGACAGTCTCCGACGACACGCACCAAACAGTGTCGTCGGCTGGCATTTCTTCCCTGAGCATTGTTCCGGACTCCCGCATCATTCACAAGTGTGTGCAGGACCACCTGCGCAGGTTGTCAATCAGCTCTCATCAGGTCCCGCAGCCACCTGTGCTGGGTCTGAAAGTACAGTACGTTGCGCCGGCGGATTGTCCATTGGCGGCCGCCCGCTCGCCCTCTCAGCTCCGCAACACGGACGCAATAGCCGGCAGCAGCAGCAGCACGCGCAGCAGCCGGCGCCGGTGCTCAGCGCGTGCTCAGTGCTGTGCTGTGCTGTTTACAGGGGCGGATCCACCGTCGACCCCTTGATTACCGCCCGACCAGTGCATTGCGGTTGACTGTTCGTTCAATCGATCCCCCCCAACGCGCCCCCTTCCTTTGGCCATGGCCTCCAGCACCGACCATTCGTCGGCGGCCGATACTATGACCCAGGCCCAGGCTCCCAGCCTCCACAACGACTGCAGCTACGACGGTGGTCCCGCTGCCAGTGACTCTCCTCCTGCGTCTGCCGCCGACGACATCGATACTGACGAGTACCGGCACGATACCGCCCTGACGTTTACCGACATCCCCAGCATCAGCGACATATCGGAACCTATCTCATGTTCCTCTGTCCCACGTGGCGCCACGGTTCCACTACCACCTTCTCCTCCCGCCGTGCTGCCCTCAGAACCAGAACAAGTCACAGCAGTGCCGCCAGCGCCAACGCCAGCATCCGCTCCTGCACCTACGCCTGCGCCTGCACCTGCAATCGTACCCGTACCTGTACCCGTTCCAGAGCCAACCGTCGAGGCCCAGCAGCAGCAACCACAACAACAGGAGCAGCCGCCGCCGCCCTGCGACGCCAACGCCAACGCGCAACCGCCGACTCCGCCGCCTCCATCTTGGGCTCCGCCAGAGCCGCCCGCCCCCGCGACTATTACTACTGCTACTGGAGCGACAACGCCAACATCCACATCCACCGCGACGCCCGCCGTCCTCGATTGCGGCAGCAGTATCGCCAGCTTCGACGGCAACGACTCCCCGGCCTCGACAGGAAAGGCTGCTCTGCGTCGCCTAACGGCAAGTAGCTCCGCCAGCACAAGCACCAACATCACCTGCGCCTCCACTTCGACTGTTGAGAACAACCCGGCTGCCTTGACCGCCTACAGCTACAGCCTCGCCTCACTACCTCCAACTCCCGATCAGAGTACACCTGCTCCTATTCGGAAGACCTCACCTGGTCTCGCGGCTCGACTAAAGGCACTGGGCTTTGGGAGTGCCAAGAAGCAGCACTCGTCTCACACCTCATATCGCGACGACGTCGGTCGACTCGACGAGGCTCAGCTCCGGCAGCTTGACAAGAAGCTGCAGGCTGCCTCGTTCAGCGCCGTCATCTCACGGCGCGGTCGCCCCTGGAAGGGTGCCACCGCCGCCGAAGCAACGCCGCCCGAGAACAGCGCCTCCCCTGTCGCTACCGAGATCCCTCAGCTCCCCGAAATCGAGGCGTCAGAGCCCCTGGCCATGGATACGCAAAAGTATCGCATGCCCGATCATACCAACGGCAATGGCACAAAGGCAGCTCTCAACACGCGCCACAACCACTTGCGGCGCGGCGCGCGTCCCCCATCCCCCGACGATGCGGCTCCTCCACCCCCGCCGCCCAAGGACACGCCCCCATTCTCCGTCATCTCGCCCAGATCTGCGACCAGCAACGACTTCGTTCCCGGACTTGGCTCGTACTTTACCCCAGGCCACAACCGTCCCGGATCCATCTATACAATCTCGCGCGCCTCCTTTGCCAGCCAGCTCGCTCAGTTGACGTCTCTGCAGCTGCCCGACGCCGAGTCGTTGTCCAGCAAAGTCTCCGCCATTCGCAACGCCCAGATCGCCACTACAGCCCTCATTAATGCGGCTGATCAGATCCGAGGTTGGATATCCAAGGCTCGAGAGGTTATCGGCGGCCTGGACAGCGAGGATGATGTCGAGTGGGCTGCCGCTGGCGGAAGGGAAGGTCTTGAAGAGGTGGAATACGCCATCGTTCGCTTTGAGGATCTCATCAACGTTTATGTGAGCGCCATCGAAGAGCTACAGGAGCGAAGCGACATTTCGAGCGTTGCTGCCAACGATCTAAAACGCGCCGTGGTGCAGATGGAAACGATCGTCGATGAATGGGGCCAGATTCGAGCCACCCTCCAGACCGTTCGGACGCAGGTCGAAATCGCCATGGAATGGGAGGAGCTCTGGAATAGCGTTCTGGGTGACATCCAGGGCGAGATGGATGAGCTTAGCAGACTCGTCTTCGAGATGGAGGAGCGTCGTCATAGGACTTTGGTGTCTGCTGCCTCGGGTGGCGACGGCGTCGACATTGGCGACCTCGAGACTATCGTCAAGGACTCCCCTTCGGCGGCTGCGCGTGCGCCGGCTTCGAATCGCCTAAGCATCACCGGTCTCCCTATTAGCCCCAGCACACCCGGATCGCCAAGTCTTTCCCAAGATGACTCGAGCCTGCTCGCCTTATTCGCCAGAATGCAGCCTCTCAGGGCCTCACTAGACTTTCTCCCCATGCGACTCTCTGTGTTCGAGGCCAGAGCTGAAAAATCCTTCCCGACGGCTTGTGAGGAGCTTGACGAGCGACGCGACAACCTCGACGCGAGCTACAAGAAATTGGAGCGAGATGCCGAGTCCCTGCGCAAGGAACTCGGCGAAGACCGGTGGGTCATCGTCTTCCGCGGCGCTGGCCGCCAAGCGCAGAAGATGCTCGAATCTGTCCAGCGTTCCCTCTTTAAGTTACGAGACGCTCTGGACAATGGCCTGCATCTGACCAACCCCGCCGCCATGATCAAGAAGATTGAGAGCTGCGAGGCCAAGAAGACGCATTATGGACCTGCAATTGAGAGGGTCATGTCCATCATTGAAAAGGGTGTCAAGGATCGCCTCACGGTCAACGGCGAGATCTTGCGCTTACACGCCGACACGCAAACTCGATGGGAGTCTCTCAAACACCAACTCAGAGAGATGGACGTTGTTCTCGAAGAGATACAGGCGCGGCGCCGTGGTCAGCATATGCGCGACTCGGTATCAAGCATGCTCTCCAACGACCGCTCAACGCTGGCCAGCGGCCACGACACCCCAGGCAGCTCCCCGCCATCTTCCGTTGTCATGTCCTCTCTTGGTCTCGGTCTCGATCCGCACACTCCTGCCTCCTCCAAGATTAAACGACGGGCCGTGAGTGCGAACAAGCCCGTGCCGCCGCCTCCTTCTGGCGGCAAGCGGCGCTCTTCTCTACCGACCTCGACGACACAATTTAATCGGAGAGCAGCCCCTCGACTATCGACGATTGCGAGTTCCTCTGTCGTCACACCAGTCTCGTCGAGCGTCAGCCCGCAGACAAACTCTGCGCTCGCAAATCGTCCTCGTTGGAATACATCGACCAATGTCGCAAGCATCGATACCGGCCACAACTTCAAGCCGACGAGCTTGACATCGCCTAGTCCCTACGCAAGGTCTAACGTTGGGTCTCAGAGATCCGGTTGCTCAGTCTCGCCTCCTGCAATCCCACCAAGGATGCCGGGTTCCCGTCACACCTCGTTCACTCGCGCATCCTCCGAGACCCCAAGCGCAAACGACACGCCTTCCAGGCCCAGCCACTCACGGCTTGCCTTCCGCGAGCGACTAAAATCTCCAGGGCCTTATTCGCAGCAGGCACTAAGCAAACCACGGTTGCTGACCAAAAAGTCCATGTCCGCGTTGAATGCCAAGCGCTCCGCATCGCTGCAGCAGTCTGCCTCCGATCCGATGCCCATGCCCTCGGCTGTAACCCGCCCCGCCAGCTCTCTTGCCGTCACTGATCGGCGTAGCAGCCTTCTGCCCCTGCCTCTGCCAAAGCCGAGACGTGACGAGGGATCCGGCGGCCGCGCGAGCTCGCGGATGAGCTCGGCTAGTCGCCTGAGTTCCCATCAGTCCGCGGAGGCCAAGGACGGGAAGCCTAAATGGCGTTTCTAGGCTTCATCTGCTGGTTTTCCTGTCATGGTCGAATCTTGACGTTCCACCATTACCATCCAACCACCTAATCTTGGTGCCCTACGTCAGCCTCCCTTACATGGATCGCTCTGCGGGGACGGCCATTCTTGATCAACATATGTCATCGAGCCCGGTCAACTCATTTGGGCTCGGGCTTCTCATTCACTTATCGCTCGGCGCTTTAAGGGGTTTTCACGGCAACACAAAAAAAAGCGACGCGCGCAATGGAGTTTCTTTCTGCGGATCTTTTTTCCCATCCGCAATCTGGAGGTGTCTCTCCACTTTCGCCTCCTCACCTGACTGAAACCCCCCTCCTCCCTCCCTCCCTCGCTCATTCTCATTCGAATCTGCACTGCGGTCAGGCTGGTGCATTTGTGCTCCTAGCAGAGACCTGTCTCATTCGGTTTCTCTGCGCAGTCACGGTCTCACGCTGTCCTTTCGGGGGGGACTCGCGGCTTCTTTGCGTGCCAGCCACGCTGAGCTTTTCCTACTTTGCTTTTGACTCGCCCTCGCGTGCTTGGCTGTACAGAGACATGATCTCGTGTTACGTAGTAGGGTCCCAAGCCGTGGGCTCCTCCTTATTTTTCCATCTTTTTCCACTTGGAGGACTGATTAGTGGATGTCGGTTGACTTTTGGGGGTTTTGCAAAGGCATGTTCGGTATATACCCACCCCGCCCGGCCAACTTGTGGTGCCCTTGCCACGGATGCGCCTCTTTTCGTCATGAAGCCCGGGTTTTCAACGTATTGTATTTAGCACTCGCTATTCTGACTTGATTTGATTTTTCAACCTCTTGGGGCCAAAAATGGTGGGAGAATTTAACAAAGTTTTCACCCTTGAACTTGAGCTGGAATCTGTCGTTGGTTTTTTTTATATGTGTGTGATTGCCGTCTTCTTTCTTCACTTTGTTCGACCGCTCTCCCATCTTCCTTCCCCTCCGGTTTCATCTCTGCCTTCGTGAATGCATTCATGTACATGCTCTACGAAACTCCATGATGCTGCCAGTGGGGGGGTATTGAACAGCCCAAGTCAACTCCCGAACTTCTCTCAAGGGGGAGAGCATAAAAATAACAACGACGCCTTCCGCCCCTAACGATCATACCCACACGCATGAATGCCCGCCATACCTAAAACCCTCCCCTTCGCGTCCCGGGGGGGATTAAAGTACAAAAAGGTCGTAAAAGCTTTCCTCCCCCGGACTCTCTAGAAGAAGAAGGCTCGCAGGAGAAATTCGGGGGGAATAAAAACATGACGTAAAAAAACCCGCGCCAAAAACGTCCCGAGAGAAGCAAAAATTCGTCTGATGCCGTTGACCACGTTAGAATGATGCGCTACTCCCCTTCCCTCTACAAAACACGCCTTGCCGAAGAAGAGAACACAGAGATGGGGCAGCAGAGGGAGATTCGTGAGCCATGCGCGCGCGCCACGTTACATTGGCATAAGCCCAATACCGCCGGTAGATTTCTTGACAATCTTCCCGTCTCGCCTGGAAGCGCCGCTGCCGCTGCCACTTGCGCTCGCCGTCGTTCGCGAGGCAGTCGAGGACGAGCCGCTAGCCTTCCTGGTCTGCCCGCCGCTCCTGCGTCTGGGTGGCCCGCTCGACCCCTTTCTGGGTCTGTTCTTGCTAGGATACTTCCTGTTATAGCTGGTCTTGTTATAGGACTTGGACGACTTGGACTGCGATGTCTGCTGCTGCTGACTTTCAAGCCCCTGAAGTCTGTTGTGGAAGGCTTCCACCTCGGGCCGTGGCCTGGTGTTGAAGTAGTGGGAGTCCTCGTCGACTTCGTCGTCTAATAGCGCGTCGTTCATGTCGATATCTGAGCTTATCAGATCCACAATCTCCTGGTCTTGACCGTCCTCGTCGCCACACATGGCCTGATAGACGTCTCGATGACGCCGCAAAAGTGGCAGTAGCTTCATCCCGTGATCCTTGACCTTCTCTGGGTCAATGCCCGGGATGGCCCTCATCTCCTCGAGTGTCGTGGCGCATCGCATTGCCATCTCACGGAAGTCGCGCTCAGTGAAGAGAGGTTTTCTCAGGTCTAAATTGTTGCGGACCTGCTCCTCCAGCTTTTGCGCCTCTGTTACGAAGTGGTTGATGATGTCTTGATGAATCTCGGAGAGACCGCCCAGTCGAGCATCTGCCGTAATTTGCGGTCCGACCTTCTTCTTCGCAGCGGGCTTGGCCGGACGATGCGTAGGCAATACGTTGAATGCTTCTTCCTCGTCGTCCTCTTGCATCTCATCATCTGAGATGACAAACCCATCGTTGGCATAGCCGTTCGACGTGGTGGCAAAACCTTCGTCATTCATCTCAAGCACTGCTCTGGCACGGGACTTACGACGACCCGCAGGTGAAGACACGTAGGTAGACTGCAGTGGCAAGTTGTCCTTCTCTTTGCCCTTGCCCTTTTTGGTGGTCTTGCTTTTCGACTTGGTGGTCTTCGATCCCTTGCCCTCTTCCGGAACCTGTATCGTGAGCATGAGCTTGCGCTGATTCGTCAGAAACAGGCGCGCATTTGGGCCGAGCTTGAGATACTCTATAGCCATGCCGTGCTTGCCGACGATGTCGTCTCCGTACAAGGCCTTTTCCGCGAACAAGCGGTCGATGACGCGGACAACCTCGTGCTTCTTGAGATTCTTGGCCATGCCATGGTATTCCTCAGAATTCTCCATCTCACCAGCGGGATACCGCATACCGATTAAGATGTCGGCACATTGCACTCTTGTGATCCTTCTCTGGTTTTGAACCACGCGTATGGCGGCGACAGCGTACGTCGAGAAGTCTTGCTGCTCGAACACCAGTCCGGCTTGGCAGTTATCGCACATCTTCTGACATTGCGCGGGCATGAAGTCCTCTCCAAAGTAGCGGAGGATTTCCGTCCGGCGGCATTCGGACTTGTTGTCGCAAAAGGATGTCACGCGATTCAGCATGACCATCTGTCTTTCTTTTTGTTCTTTGCTGCCCTCCCCATCCAGAATCATTTTCTTCAGGACTCTTATGTCCGCTTTGCCATAGTAGAGAATGCAGTCTGACGGGTTGCCATCTCTGCCAGCTCGTCCAGTCTCCTGGTAGTAGCCCTCTAGGCTTTTCGGGAGTCCATGGTGCACCACGAACCTCACATCAGGTTTGTCGATTCCCATGCCGAAAGCTATTGTGGCCACCACCACCTTCACAATCCCCTTTTGCCATGACTTTTGAACCTCGACTTTTTCCGCCGGCTCAATCGCAGCGTGGTAGTGTCTTGCCGTGATTCCGTTATTTCGCAGCTTCTCTGCCACGCTCTCCGCTGACTTCCTGGAGATGGTGTAGACGATGCCTGTGACATTGCGATACTTTGACTGAATCAAGGCTGCAATGTTCTCGACGACGGTAGCGTTATTCGTCTTTGGTCGAACCTCGTAATAGAGGTTAGGACGGTTGAAGCTCTGGGAGAATATTTGGCAGTTCCGCATGCCCAGACTGTGCTTGATATCGACAATGACATTTTTGGTCGCTGTAGCTGTGAGGGCCATGACGGGAACATTGGGAAAGTTCTGGCGGACTTGCCCAAGCGTCTTGTAGTCGGGACGAAAATCGTGACCCCATTGACTCACGCAATGAGCTTCATCGATGACTAGACGGGCAAATTTACCCTTGCGATACAGTGTCTGCATCGCATTATTGAAAGCAGCATTTTTACTGACCATCTCCGGGGTGACGTAGAGAAGCTCGATGAAATGTTCTGGACTGCGTTCATTGAAAGTGCTCATTATCTGCCGCTTGTACTCGGTCGAGCACTCGCCATTGAAAGCAACAGCCTGGATTCCCAGTGCTTTCATGTGATCAACTTGATCTTGCATCAAGCTCAGCAGCGGAGAGACGACAAGGGTCACACCTCTCGTCTTGCCGGTCTTGATGACTGCCGGAAGCTGGTAGCAGAGCGACTTGCCGCCGCCAGTTGGCATCAGGACGAAAGCATCCTCGCCGCCAAGTGTCGCGTTGATTGCGGGCAGCTGGTTGTGACGGAAACCTTTCATCCTGAACCGATCCTTGAGCATTTTTGCGACTTCCGGTGACCAAGAGTGTTTCATAAGCTCAGCGGGGATGCTGAGTGCTGGCAAGGCCGAGGCCGGTTGTTTCTTGGGCGCGGATCTTGTGTTTGCCGCAGGCGCAGAGTTGCCCGACGTCTCCAAAAGAATACGACGCGACTCTTGAAGTGAGTCCCCGACCGATTGACGGACCTCGAAGTCTTGAGCGAACGCCAACAGGTCTGAATCGTCGCTGAAATCGCTGAAATGATCGGGATTACGACTGCGATTCCTTGAGCTTTCGCCTTGTGAGTCACGACTCCGTGAGACTGGGAGAGTGCTCATCTCGCCGTCTTCCATTTCGGATAAGTCGCCCATTTCCGCTTCAGCAAGCAAATCTGGCGGAAATTCATATGCATCCTGGTCATACGCGCGTGTTCGATTGGAGCCCCTTGAAGGTGGAGGCACGTCATCGCAGAGCAGTGGCCGAGGCTGTCGTTGGTCTCGACGCACTGGGTCGCAGCGCAAAGCCGACGTCACTGATACCGTAGTGGTAGTATGTTGGCGGTCTGGAGAGGCAGACAACTGGGTCTGACGAACAATTTGAGTTCCGGTGGCCGTGGCTGTTGGCACGGCTCTTGAGCTGCGAGGTGTCTCATTAATGTCGCTTCGATGTAGTTGCGTGCCGTACACGACGGTGCCCCCGCGCCTTGAGCTGGATGGAGTGCCCGGAGCAAGTTCCAGGACACTCGCTTCGTCCACGCCCGCGAGCGAGAGCGTCACGATGAGTTGCTGCTCCATCATCTGAACTTGATCAGTGAGTTCGTCCAGGTGAACCTCGTCCTCCTCAGTGTCGAGACCATCTGCGTATGACTGAGCAATCTGCTTTGCCAGCGTCTCCCGTTGCGCGCATATAGACTTGTACGACTCCATTGAGTCTTTCAAGTCTTTGATGGCAGCTTGCTGCTTGAGGAGACGCTCTTTTTCTGCCTTGACCTCATTTCGCTTATCCTTGGGCCATCGCTCGTTGATTGCTCTCATGAATTCTTGGCCGTTTCGCTGGATTTCTGCGTCTATCAGCGCATATCTCTTGTTAAGTGCATCCGGATTAGAAGAGAGATATGTTAAGAGCCTTGGCGTCTGGCTAGAGGAAGGCAAGCACGGTTCAGGCGAGCGCCCTTGAGCAGCACTACTAGTTGTTCTCGGGAAGGCAGCTTCTGCTTCATCGTGTGCGAATGTGACAACAGGTTCGTCGCTGAGACGCGAGAACGACCCTCGCGGGGGCTCTGAATTATCGCTCTCCCGAGACATCTCTTCAGCTCGGAACTCAGGTTCTCTTTGCTTCGATTGGCTGCTGCGCGGCTCTTTGGGCTGTCGGTTTCCACCACTGTATGATAGAGGCGTGACAAACTCGTCTTCTGAGTCGGGTACAAAATCGTTCTCTATTCCAGCTTTGACTTGCTCAACCGCTTCGCATCCATCGAGGTCCAAGATAGGTATATGAGAAGGTGTCTCGACGGCAATCTTGCGTTTCTTGTGGCTGTCCCTTTCTCGCTCAGTCTGGACAGTCTGACGGGGTGTTTGGCTGATGCCCGACTGCTCACGCCGAGACGCCACACGTCTCGATGGCGAGGATGCTTCCTCTACTACACTCGTAAGAGCGCCGCGCCTCCTTTCTCCTCCGGATAATGGACCTTTGCCAGCCTGACTTGGTCTCGAATGGTTACCGCTTGATGGAATATTGCGCTGCGCCGAAGCTCTCTTTCTCGGTGTTGTAGCGGGCGGATCGGTTCCCAGTATTTGGTAGAGGTCTGGAAACTGCTCATCGATGCCTTCCTCATCACTGCTAATGCCCTCACTCTTTCTCTTGTTGACGGTTTTGGTGGGTGCTGGTGCCGACTCTGCTGCCTTTGCGTCCCACAGTTTGACTTCTTCCACAAATTGGACGGACTCTGTGGAAGCAATTGTGGCCTCTGTAAGGTCCATGCACTCCAAGTCGTCGGCGTCGAAATCGGTGAAGTCGAGACTTAGACTTGGCGATGGCACCGCTCGACTGATTGATTTGCCCGGCGTAGGTGCATGAGATGCAGAGGGGACAACGTGCGAGCGACCTGTGAGATGATGATCAGCAAAGAGGTATGCCGGCCGAAGCGTAGTGACAGACTGATGTCGCGGGCCTTGTCGGCACTCTGCTGCTTTCTTCTCCCATCGCTCGTGGCTGAGGGAGTCAAAAGCTGTGGCGGGATTTGAGAGACGAGGAGGGGCTTTTTGGGCTTCGTCGTCGAGGTCAGACGGCCCATGCTGCGCGCCTCGGCGACTGTCTCGCGCGTAACAATCAAGTCATCCCCGGAATCGGCTCTTTCGCGCTGTTCCCTCGAGGGAGGAAGTCGAGGTCGGAGCACTTCGGTTCCAGCAGATGCTAATGTCTGCGGTTGAGATGCTGTGGCAATTTGCGCACGACGCGATTGGGAGGCGGATTGGGAAGCGGTTTCGCTGAGAGTCGGATAGGCTTGGGTTGCAGGCTTCGTGAACGCGACGTTCTTCAACAACCAGGCAAGGTGCTCCGCGAGGTTGTTTCGAGTCATGAAGACGACGCACAAAAGCCAGAAAGGGTTGCGAAGTCCGTAAGAGACACCATTTGAGACTGACGGCGCTTCGGTAGCACTTGAGTCGATTTGGATCTGCTTGTTGCCAATACCGCAGCTCGCCGCCAGCTTTGATTGATTTGATGGCCGGGATGCGAATTGTTGCAGCACTTCGGCGCGACGCGTCGGTTAGTCAGCAGATGCGACTCCACGTGACATCAATTGACGCGAGGGGAGTGTGGGGGTTCACCAAGTGACGGCTCATAGAGGTACAGGGGGCGGCTGTCGGTGGATGAGCCGACGTTACATTGCCGCTCCGGGCGCCGAGCGGGCCGCCAGTGGTCCGTGTCCAGTTTGGAGCAGCATGTCAATGGTTGAATATGATTGGTCCTTGAGAAAGACAGAGTCTCTTGCCATGGCCGAAACCCGGCAGCCGAGCATGGCATGTTTGTTACTCGATCAGATTCATCGTTGGAAATTGAATGAAGAAAAAACCTGACTTGACGGTTTTTCAGGTTCAATGTGTTTGGAAGTAGAGCATAGTCTTGGCCTACTTAAGTAAACCTCTTTTCGTAATATAAATAAGGTTTAGATGCTTCTTTTAGGTGGGCGAATCAACATCAAGGCTCTCATCTCGACGAGACTGTAGATAAATTACAAGATAAAACAGGCTTGACTGAAACACTCCGTAACATTCCTCAAAGAGCAAATGAGAGTCCTATTCAACAGCCATGCTTTGCCACCCCCACTATGGAGTAGACTTGAAGTAGGTTTGACCCCAGATCGCAACCCCGGCGTGGCGGCTGTCGGAGCCGGTGGAACTAAAGAGTTGCTTCAAAGTAAATTAATTTATAGTACAAGACGCACCCAGGAGACGTTGGATGCCGCCACAAACCTTGACGTCTTTCCACTCTAACGTTCTACACCCTCTTATTGCCCTTCTCTTTATTCCGGGTCAGGGACTTAAAAGCATGTCAGGAAATCCGTCACCCCTCAGCGCTACACATCATGACACCCGAAGAGAAGTTAAGAGGCACAGCGAGAGCCCCGCATGCAGAGGCAATGGCGGAGTCGAGTTCGGATGAAGATTCCATACACTTAGACAAGAGAAGCCGGCTTGTGCGCCATTTGACACAAGAAGTACGATCCTCGTCATTCGTGGAATTACAGCTCGTCCTTATGACCTTTTGCACTGGCATACAGGGTGAGTAGTCTACAGACCAAAGTGTTGTTTTCCAACCGACATGAAGCTGTAAGTGGATTCACTGACGAGCTCGGGAACTTACATTCACTAGATGCCACCACTTTCGTCGACTATCACTGCTTCGCCTCCAATCAGACCGGCAATACCGTCCTTCTCTGTCTGGCACTGATCTTGCCGCAACTCGACGGCGAAACATTCTTCACATCCAACATAGGGATGGCGCTTGGTCTATTTCTAGGGGCCGGCTGGCTGACGGGACAATTAAGTCACGCCATTGGCTCCAGGAAACGATGGTGGCTCATTCTCTGCAACCTCGCGCAGACGGGTCTCGTCGTTGGCGCAGCTGCCGTACAGTACTGTTATGGTGCCCAGGATCGAGGCCCTGCGGCGCTCGCTGTGCTTGGCTTGCTTGCCTCTGCCTCTGGAAGTCAGGTCGTGCAGTCGCGAAGCTTGCGGCTCACCGAGATTAGCACGGCCATGGCAACAGCAGCATGGGTCGACCTGGTTATTGACCCAAAGCTCTTTGCGCTCAAGAATCGGCCGAGAAATCGCAGAGTTGCTTTTCTCCTGGCGTTGATCTTGGGCGCGCTCGTAGGTGCAATCATATACCGAGAAGTCGGGTCAGCGACAGCGATAGCAGTGTCTGGCGCCCTGAAGTTTCTAATTACGGCATTTTTCCTGTTTTCGCCAGCGGACAAGAAGAAGCGGGAGATTTCTCAAGCATAACTTGTGACGAGTGTTTCGCGCAAGTATTGTTTTTAGAGACGAATCCAAGGTTCAAAGTTGTTTAGCGTGGCGTTGGAAGCATAGGTTAGGAGTTGAAAGGTATAGATGTCGAAGCCTGCAAAGGGGTCAAAGCAGACTGTCATAGAATTTCATGGCAGATAGAACATAATAAACAACTCCGATACCGTCTATCGCGTCAGACTGCTTTCATCCGACGACGGTGCTACAGTATATGGCCCGAACGGTGTCATTTTGTCGCCCAGATTAATTAATCAGGCCTCAATGATCAACGACCATCAGCGTAACATCATGATAATACAATATCTATACAGTTGCATATTGACTGGACATTTAATTCCTCTCCCTCCAGGCATCACACCTACACTCGGCCCGTCATCCCGGCTATTTTCTAGGCGGCAGGTGCCTCTAGCGGGGTCTGCTTCCACTTGAATGCAGCTAAAATATGGAGCTTAGGGGGTTGTTGCCTACAGACCAGTAACTTCAAGTAGAGAGTCCCTCTTCTCGCCAATTGTTGCCTAGCATGAGTCGGTCAAGAGCATGGAATCCCAACTGAACCATCTTCAGCTCCACGCCATGGAGGCATGGTCGATGGATCGTCATGCAGCCAGGTCGTCTGGTATAAATTCTCGCCTCATTCTCGGTTCGAGCTGCTCTAACAAGTCTTTCCAGGCCTGGTGTCGAATCGCCTTTCGACCAGCCATCACCACTTTGGCCACCATTCTTTCCTTCAATTGCGGCTTCTCTTCGCATACAGGGACGCGCATCGTCTTGTGAGCCGCAACGTCATCTCATCATCGTACGACATTACTGTCGTTCATCCGTTCCATCGTTGCAGCCATGGCCGCATTCGACCTCCCTAAGCTGCCGGCTTCTCACACGGAGCTGGTCAAGCACATTGCTCAACATCCAGAGCAGCCAATGGTGGAGATCATTTCACCGTATCGCAAATTCGAGGCTCGTTTGAGAGAGGTTTACGCCCAAGACCCCCGAAATCCTGCGCTGGAAGACTGTCATATCAATGTCGTTCCCGTCTTCACCGATGACACCAAGCTCATCACGACTCGCGCCAGGAACTTGTCTGCTGAGACTGACGAAGAAAAGTCTCGCTACATAATGCCTCTTGCTGACGAGAAGCGCCGGCCACATGGCTCGCCTGCTACCGTATCTGATCTGGCAGAGTTTCAGCACAACTTCAACGTCTTTTCGGAATCCTCTCTTGTCGAGATGGACTGGTCAAATGTTGTTGCAGCCGGCTCGTCTGTGCTCAACTGCCTTCTTCCTGTACCTCCAGAGTTCAAGGCTTCGAAACGAAAGCTCCGTGAATACTACCATGAGAAGTTTTGCCCGGCGTCTGACGTCGATCTCTTCCTCTACGGCCTCACACATGACGAGGCCATTGAGAAGATGAAACAGATAGAACAGGCCGTTAGAGATGCCATTCTCAATGAGGTCACCGTTGTCCGTACAAAGTACGCAATCACGATTGCCAGCCAGTATCCGGTCAGACATATTCAGGTCAGGCTTCATAAGCAATACACTTTGGCTTTGCATGTGCGTTGCCACTGACCGTATGCAGATCGTTCTTCGAATCTACAAGTCCGTCAGTGAAATATTGACCGGATTCGATATTGATGCTGCCGGAGCTGCCTACGATGGCAAGCAGGTCTACCTCACTCCGCGCGCACTCGGCAGCATCGTAACCCAGATCAACCACGTCGACCTCTCGAGGCGTAGTCCTTCTTATGAAAATCGCCTATCAAAGTATTCACATCGCAATTTCGAAGTCTACTGGCCGGATCTTGATCGATCACGCATTGATCCCACCATTTTCGAGCGCAGCTTCCAGCGAACCCTGGGTCTTGCTCGACTCCTGGTCCTCGAGCGACTTCCCTCAAGCTCGGCACGCGAAGCTTATCTTAACCGGAGACGGGAAGAGCGTGGTCGGCCGACCAAGACCTTCAATCGAATGAGGCTTGGAGGTAACATCAAAGACTCATTTGAGGACGAAATCGCCGATTGGGCTATCGAAGAAGATGTCAGCAGTTACACCACCTTCACGGTGCCTTACGGGCAGAGATTCCATGCGAAGCGAATCGAGAGGCTCTGTTACACCCGAGACCTCCTGCTCAACGCCGAATGGAACGAAGCTGCACGTCGCGACGTCTACCTCCACCGCCACCCTGCCTTCTTCGGCCGGATTGAAGACGTCATCGAGGACTGCTGCGGCTTTTGTCCAAGTCCGGTCACCGTCGAAGAAATCGAGGTCGCCCAGCAGGACGCTGCAAAGTACGTGTCTGGCAAGATTGGCTTCATCACGGATGACCCAGGAAGGCAACAAATCGGCTCCTTCAGACCACTTACCGATCATGACTGGACGGACATGGCCTATGTCGGCAATACTGCCAGGCTATGCCAGTCCATGGTTGATCAAGATGCTGACGACGTCTTGAATTGGCTTCAACAACCGGACTCTGATCCCAATAAGCGAGACTATACCGGCAGGACCCCGCTGCACCTCGCTGTCATGGTGTCGACCCCTGAGATCGTCAAGAGTCTGATTGACCATGGGGCTCGGTTGACCGCTCGCTTGGCGGATGGAAGAACGGCTCTCCATTTGGCCGCCGCAAGAGGCGATACTGAAATATTGAAGATGCTCATGCAAAAAAGTGCCGAAAATGAAGAGGCAGCAAATGAAGCGAAGCGACGCAGGTTGTCTCCTGTCGATAAGTCTCTCAGTGATACACCCCCAAAGGAGGCGCAGATCGATGAAGAGGATAGAGATGACGCAAAACCCCATGATGGCTCAGACTCGGAACTGATGGAGGTTGACAATGGTGAAGAGGGAGTTCATTCAGTGGCTACCAGCTCTTACGTCCAGGTGAGCAAGGACGACACTGGCAGTGAACCCGCCGATGTTGTTATTCTCGAGGAAGAATCACTCGACGAGCCCGACTATCTCAACGTAGACACGTGTGCTTGGGATGTGCCATGCTCACCCCTGCATCTTGCCATTACCGAGGGTCACGAAGAGGCAGTAAAGCTCCTCTGCGAGGTGAGTGACTGAAAAACATATACGCGCCCCATGGCTTCGTTTGCGATGGAAAGCTCACCTCACCTCAGTATGGCGCGGATGCAATTCTTCCAGTCAAGTTTCTTGACAACGGCACAGCAGACACTGCTGCTATACTCACTTTGGCACTTGCCCTGTCTCTATCCCTTGAAAAGGCCAAGTCTATGGCCCGTCTGCTTCTAAGCCTCGGAGCAACATCGTCTCAGGCAGATGCTAACGGCTACACGGCTTTGCAACGATACGTCGACGGTGGCAAGGACGAAATGGTCGATATTCTCATGAAAGACGACAAGCTCGGAGTTAAGACCGCACTCAACCATCTGGTGTTTGGTGATAGATACTCCTGGGATGGCCGGTCCGGCAGGTCGCCTCTTCGCAGCGCAATCGAATGCGGGAACTCAGTCCTTGTGCTGAAGCTTCTCAACGCGGGGGCAAGCCCACATATCAGTTTTGACACATGGCTGAAGTCAGCCAAATCGTCCTCATCGGCGTCCTATCTCACTTTGGGAGATCTGGAGTCGTCTCGGGTATCGTACAGCTCGTCCGTGGTGCAGCCACTCATCGCTGCCATTGAGTGCGGTAATACGGAAGCGGCACTGCAATTGCTCAATAGCGGTGCAGATCCTAATACTTTGACGCCGGACTCGCAGGAGCTCTTGAACAAGGACCACATGCGCGGTTGCCGGGAAGGCAGGACGGCGCTGGATGTCGTCAGGGATTTGATCGGCAAGCTCTCAGACTACACTGGCAGTGAGCCAACCCAACCCGCACCTTGCAAACCGTCGGGGTTGGATGATTTTATCGAGAACTTCGAGCCAGGCACCTATAAGCATTTCCTTGTTTCAGCGAATATCAAGTCTGTTAAGGACAAGTATGCTAATGATGAGAAGGAGCATTTGGAGGAGAAGAAACGGGACGAAAGCCTCGCAGGCCTCGCCGAGAAAAAGCATGCCATCGAAGAGGCACTCAAAGCGCTCCGAGAACTGGAAATCGTACTGATCACAAAGGGTGCAAAGGTGTTCCTCGAACTACATCCTGGCTACGAGGTTGCGGAAGAGTCGAGGCAGTCGAACTACTTCTTCTCTCTCAATCCGTACCCCTGGATCCGAAGGCCTGAACAGCCTAGGCAATATAAGTTCAACTTCCAATTCTCCCACGACGACGACATGACCGACGCACGCAGAGATGGTTACATAGAATTGTACGTTGTTTATGACTGCTGTCTTTTGGAGAGATTGTGCTGACGATGAACGTACAGGATGGAGGCTGCCTGGAAGGGAGACCTAGATCGCATCAGATCATTGACTCTCAAGCCATTCGGTCCTGGACAGGACTCACCGCCGCTGAAAATCGCAATTACGGATAATGCTGGTAACTCGCCGTTCTCCCTCGCGTTCCATCACGGCCATCAAGAGGTTGCGCAAGCTATACTCGAGATAGTCAAGGCCCATTGGTCGCCTCCCGACGAAGAGCGATCCAGCTATCGGATGAGAGAGGAAGACGAAGAGTCGGCTGAAGTTGATGAATATGATGGTGATGAGGAAGGGTCAAAGAATGAGCCCGAGTTGGTATCTGAGAAGGTCAGCGGAGCCTTCACCACGGAAGACATTGGTAAGGTCTGCATGCAGGTCAAGTCGCATGTGAAACCACTTGAGATTTTGTGCAGCTCTGCGCCGAGCTTCGTCGTCGAAAAGGGGATTGTTATCAAGGATTTTGGCAACAGGAGCCTCTTTGTTCATGCCCTTGACCTGGATGACGCAGCAAGGCTTCGATTCTTACTCGACTCATTCGAGCTCTATGCCTGGACCAAAACCTCAGATGAAGACAAGGAGCCCGATCAGACATCCACCTTTCCAGAGGCTGATTTTATGTGGGCTTTGGAGCACGGCAAGACCAGGCTGCTCGGTGAGATCATACAGCGACTCGGTGCGGGCATCCCCCTCAACCATTTGGTGAAGAAGAGCGGCATCGAGATCAAGGAGAAACCACGCTACTACCAAGGATTGACGGTGTACGGATCGAAGAAGTAGGTGCACTAATTCGGGTTATTGAGAGTCGAAACTGACTGAGCAGGAAAAATTGGGCGACAGCTGGTCGAAACCTAGTGACAAGAAGCACGGAGCTCAAGACACCTCCTCTTCTACATGCAGCCCTTGGCGGATCCCTAGAAGCCGTGGAGTATTTCTTGAGCGATACACCGCATAGATTGTATGCGGAGTTTAGCAAGTCCAAGACTGCACGAGAAGACAAGAGATTGCAGCATCTCAACGAAGGATCAGGTGGCTTTGATCGAGCCATCGAGAAATGGCTTGGCGCGGATAGTGAGTTAATCAACACCTCGTCTCACCAACTTCACTGAATCAAGATACTTACGTTGAGTACAGACGACTTGGTCATCCACTGCGCTGTGCTGAGCGAGCCAACGAATGAATCTCACTCCTTACTCGAGTACATCGTCAAGGCGTGTCCCGAAAGCTTGGACCGTAAAACTACTAATGGAGATACGCCACTTATGCTGGCTTGCCGACTCGGACGGGTCTCCTACTGCAAGATACTTGTCGACGCAGGCGCCGATCAGTCGACGAGGAACAATAATGGAGAGAATATCGTTCACGCTGCGCTGTCCGGGCTCCCATCAGCCGCGCAGATGAGGTGCCTACTGGATCTGATTGACCCAGGTCTTCGCCCACATTTGTTCACTCAGCGCACAAGCTTGGCTCAGAATGGCAACACGCCCTGGCACCATTGGATCTCGACTTTGTGATGGATACAGGGCAGGTGGAGTCCTTCTTTCGTCAATCCCCGGACCGACGACGATGGCAACGACAAGCATCCGGCAGACATGGTCAAGCTCCTGTTGGAGCACTCGGGCGGCCATGAGCTGGACTTTCTCAACGGTGCTGGTGAGACTTGCTTGCATACGGCCATTAGACATGACCTTTTCTGCGTCATCAAGACTTTAGTTGAACACCAGCCGCGACTATTGCTTCGCGAGGACGCAGTAGGCCGCACCGCCGCCGAGCTCGCCCACGATCGGCAACATGGCCAGGTTTTTGCGAGGCCCTTCAACTTTCAGATACCAGAGGAGACGAAGCTGGTGCTGCTCCCGACTCGGTCCCCCAGACAATTCATGTACAAGTCAATGTTCGAGGGCAAGTCTGCCGAAGACATCAAGGCCATGACTGCGGCAGCTGGTCTCAGCGGCGACTACGACACGGATACTCTCGCCCACATTCTCGGCGAGGCAAGCTCCGAGGGCGGCGTGCGATATCCCCTACCTTTCCGCCCCGGTATGAAGATGAAGTACATTATCTGGGACTACTGCTCTACGGTCCTGGCAAGGTGCCCCGGGAAGCGCAGATTGGTAAGCCTCAATGAAGCCAACGACGTTGCGAGGAGATTGGGCGAGAGCCAGGCTTCCTACAATGGTGATCAACGTCAGAGGAGAGATGATGGTAGTGATTCAGAGTCGCAAGATGGCTATGAAGGCCGCTTCAAGGGGGACTTTGTATCGAGGAGACTTCAAGGCCTCACGGAAAGGGCTTGGCAGTGGTCCAGCTTGGAGAAGAAGTTGCTTGGTGTCGCGCAGGCATGATGATGAGTCACGGGGGTTTCTTGAGGGTAGAGTTGTAGTTGACTTCAGTCGACAGCTTGTCCCAGGCGATGCGCATCGGTGGCAGTGAAGAGGGTCTGAGGGTTTGAAGATGTAGAGTTCTGAAGTAGGGGTTCATTGGGCAGGCAAAGGAAGATGATTATCTACTGTATTGTCTGCAACGACACTGTTGGACCAAGACTTTATCTACATGCATCATCCAAGTCCTCTTTCATCTTGATCCATGTCCCAACAATGTGGATCCGGAAACCTACAGTATCATGCCGGGGGACCAACACCTTTGGGGGCCGACGATTGTAGACGCAATAACCGAGGGAATAATGCGTGCGAACAAGTATGTCTCGCCCTAATCAGTGGGTCAAAAAAGAGGTGCGCCTTTGGGTCTAATCGGCTCAAACATCTCGCCATGCATTTCGACTGACAGATTGCATGTGACAGAAAGACAGCTTGTGCGAAGACTTTGACTATAGACTGAGACAAAATACATCACTCTGAATTAGCTTGACAACCGTTTCCTTGAGATTCAGACAAAAGATAGACTATATGAAGAGACGACTCGGTATTCAAAATCGTCGGTAGACTTGAGCAAGTCGAAACGGCAGAGCGTCAAGAGACGTTTCTTTACAAATCCGGCCGATGCCATTTCCAGCGTCAGCTCACCGTCTTACGTACAAAAGCACTTTACTGTACAGTTATGTTACATTCTCCGAAATATCAGATCTTGCCCGCCTGTGGGTTCTCGGGGCAGACCAGGGGAGGAGGGGAGAGTGTAAGCTCGTCATCCCCGGTCTCTCACTCCGCCTTGGAAACATGTCTGCGGCACAAGATGACCGTCGCGAGTTGACGGAGCGTCCAACGTGCATGTCGGCAACAAGCGCAGCCTTTTCTCATCTTACTTGGGTCCGGTATTGGAATACAAGAACTTGCGATAGACATCTACGAGCATCTGCGGTTTTGGAGCACGACGAGATTGCGCCATGGATTCCATCTCCAAGTCGTCTCTTTGGAAAGCTGCGGCGGGAACGGCCGTGGCGTATCTGATGACATTGATCATATATCGCCTCTTCTTTCATCCACTTGCTCGTTTCCCAGGTCCACGACTGGCAGCCATGACGCGCTGGTTCGAGGCATACTATGATGTTGTTCAAGATGGACAGTACACGTTTCGAATCGCCAAGATGCATAAGAAATACGGTAAGCTATCACCACCTCTTCTTAGATGTATTCAGTTGCAGATCATCACGATGAGATGTATTCTGGTTTTTCTCCCCCGCCTGGCTCATCATACATATCAGGCCCCATTGTCCGCATCAGCCCGGACGAGCTCCACGTCAACGACTCGGCCTACTTCGAGAAGCTCTTCCGGTACGAGGGCGGCCGCTGGGACAAGTACGCGTGGGCCATTGACGCGCAAAACGCCCACGGCGCCATCATCTTCACGGCCGACCACGACCGGCACAGGGCCCGCCGGCAGCCGCTCAACGCCTTCTTCTCCAAGGCCCGCGTCGCCGGTCGCCAGCGCATGGTCCGCGACAGGGTGGCCAAGCTGGAGAGGCGCATCGCCGGGGGGTTCGCCGGCACGGGTCGCGTGCTCGACGTCGGCGCCGCCATCAGCGCCTTTGTCCGCGACGTCTCGACCGAGTTCGTCCTCGGCAAGGACTATGGGAGCCTCGATCGGGACGACTTTGGCGTCGGCATGACGCTCTTCATGCAGGGCGGTGGTAAGATGTGGCGACTGACCAAGCATTTGCCCTGGTATGGTCCCCTGATGCTGTCTATACCAAAGGACTTTCTCATCCGCCACGCCGACCCGGATACTGCCAACTTTATGAGATATGCCAAGGTGAGGATTCTTTGATGTCTTTCCTTTTGCTTCATTGAGTCGGGAGCTTCTCGACTATAGTAAAGACTAATCGTTAGTAGGCTAGCGAAGAGGAAACAGAACGGCTCCTCCAGGCTGCCACATCGTCCACCCCCGACAACGACGACGACGATGCACCGACAATCGTCCACGAGATTGTCAAGTCCAGTCTACCTCCCGAGGACAAGACGGCAAAGCGCGTCTTCGCCGACGTGGCCACCGTCACCGGAGCCGGTTTCGAATCGACCGCCAGCGTCCTGCGTCTCCTCATCTACCACGTCTACAGCAACCCCGAGATGCTCTCCCGCCTGCGCGCCGAGCTCGACCAAGCGACCTCTTCCAGTCCCGACGATCATCTCCAGCTAAGCGCCCTGGAGCAGCTCCCCTACCTGACGGCCGTCATCCTGGAAGCCATGCGCCTCAGTCCGGCTCTCGGCACCCGCCTGCAGCGCATCGCCCCGGACAGGGACCTCGTCTACGAGCAATGGGTGATTCCCGCAGGCACGCCCGTCGGGATGACCACCTTGTTCATGCACACGGACGAGAAGCTCTATCCGGAGCCGCACCGCTTCGAGCCCGAGCGCTGGCTACGCGATCCCCAGGCTCAAAAGACAATGGCCAAGGTGTACGCGCCCTTTTCCCGCGGCGGGCGAATCTGCCTCGGCATGCAGTGAGTTCCCCTTTGACGCTTCTCGACGCAACTTGCGAAAGCAGGTTTACGAGCTGCTAACCACTGTCCATCAGCCTCGCGTGGGCAGACTCGTATATCCTCGTCGCGGCACTGGTCCAGCACTTCGATTTTGACTTTCGAGAGACGCCCGCGAATCACTTTGACTTTGTCAGTGACCAGTTCATTGTCGGCACAAGGGGTAAAGCTATACTGAAAGGCTTAGTGACATGTCGAAAGACTGGATAGTGATAAACCCCTTGAGGTTATGACTTAAAGTTAGAAGGCTTTGCAGAGACCACGGAATAATGTCAAATAACTTCCCTCCCGGATTGACAGAGTGCACTGTGAATCCAATACATGAGAGAAACATCATCGGGCAGCGCGTAGTGATCGTCGCTGAATAGAAACATTTACTCTTTGGGCATCCTACCCACCTGGTCCTTCGTAAAGGGTTGTCGACCAGTCGAGCTGGTCAAAGTTACTCAACTCTTCAAGGGTTATGATGTACTCATCATTATAACTCGTACAAATGTAAGCATGAGGACGGCTTTCGTACCCTTAATCAAATATCTCGCACGTGTTTGATGGGCCCTCACATGGTGTCTGGCCGCTGCCTTCTCACGACCTCTCCGTTGCGTGGAAGCAGCTTACATGACCATGCATCTTAAGTAGCGCTCACGAAATCCATCTTCTCACAGCATGAATCTGTCGTGTCCAATATGGAGAAATAAGTTTATCAAGAAAATTTGGAGATTTATGTATGAACAGATGTAAAGACGGATGGAGATGATTATTCTTTTCTCCCAACTCCTACCAACCAATCAGCACCCTGTGCGCCTCTCATGGTTGTCGATACCACATTCTCTTACCTCATGTACCCAGCTTTCTTCCCCCTTTATGCCGTACTATTCCCCAGTCAAGACAGGTACACAGCCGTCTGAGGAGCGCCGTCTCCCCAGATGCCTACGATAGCCATGGCGAAGCCGAGAGCGGCGAGACCCGTCCGCGCAATATAGCCCCTGGCGAGGGTGTCGACCTCGACCCTGACCTCCTCACCGTTGATGTCGTCAATCTCCTCCTCGCTCGCGGGCTCGCTGTGGACGTCGCCGAGAACTTCGTAGCTGGCCTCCATCCTGCGACGGGAGGACGACTTCTTCGCAGCTGGTTGAGCAGCGGGTCTCGGGGCCGGCTGCGGCAGGAAGCGTGGTGCCGCGCTGGAGAGGACGGCAAGCAGGGAAGTGTAGACGAGGTAAGGGTGGCGAGCCGATCGCGGGGAGAGGACGAAGGAGAGCAGGAGCGGGGCCGAAGCGAGGACCGTAAGGACGTTGATGGGGAGCGTCAGGTTGTTCTTCAGCGACAGAACGGCCTGGGAGGCTGAGGCTGATGAGGGTAGTCGGAGGAGGCTCGGCAAGGTGAGGGAAGAGACGGTGTATGAGACGCCCTAGAAACGCGGTGTCAGCCAGAGTGAACGTCAAGTCGAGACAGTCGAAAGCGCCATGTCCAGAAAGACAATAGAATCAAGTATCTCGTCTGCCAACTCCGGTGCTGATACGAATAAATTGACGCAACCAGTCGACGACGTACCGTCAGTAGTCCGAGGGACACGGTGCCCACGAACTTGAGGAGCGAGACCGCTCTCGCGCCGGCGCAAACCATGATTACTGTGCCCGACGTGTATACGTTTGCGATGGGGAGTGATTCAGTGATTATGTATGGATTCAAGATGAACCGAGGGCCGCACGTTGCGTGTCGACGAAGTCGGTCTTGAACGTGCAAGGTGCTTCGAGGTGCCTGAGGGGAAAACAGTGAGGAGCAGAGAGTTGCTGCGACAAGCTGGGCTGCAGCGGTGGACTTGTCGACGTCAAGGGCGGGCGCCTTTGCCCCGCGCGGATTGGACGGTGATGTGACGCACCCTCTGATTAGCTCATCCGGTGTGGGCCCGCAAGCGATGAACGTGAGAGAGGTACGTACCTGCTCCGTACCTCTGTAGGTACCTTACCTCTCAGACTCTCACCGTTAGTACTCCCGAGTCCGTCAACACTGACCAAGAGGCTTCAGCCAACCAACTTTAACCACGCCTCTTCTCGTACAAGCTTCATGAAATGACGGCCCACGGCCATGAAATGTAGCTAAGCGAGGATATTTACACTTGTACCATCGTAGTCGTGGTCAATAATTTACACACTAAAGTATTCCTGCAGACGCCTATGCCATGTGCCATTGAACGTTCCATGCACCTAAACACAACTCATTCATCACTATCGCTGTCCACCAAACGCCGACGGCCTCGAGAGACCTTTTTCGTCTGCACATTATTCGAGTCGCCTTCTGAATGATCACTAGAATAGTTTCTCTCCTTCGTCTGTGTTTTGCCAATCAAAGTCGCTAAGTCGGGTATGTCTTCGCTCGCCTGGCTCGCAGAGAGTTGTGTCGATGCGTGAAAAAGGGGCCTCTCTGCCCGATCCCGGGGGGCCTTCTGACTGGGTTCAGCCACGGAAGCTGTAGCTTGCGAGTCCATCATACTTGAAGTCGGCTGATCATCTCCTACGACAAAGTCCTGGAGATCTTCCCCATCATCCGAATCGCTGTGCTCCATGAGGTCGCTGTCTCGCTCGCAATCGTCTCCTATCTCGTCACTGTTGATACCGCCTGCTCCTGCCAACTTTCCGTCCCTCTTCTTGGTTTTCTTGCCTTTGTTCCCACCTTTTTGTCTCTTTCGACCTCGAGGGCTTGCTTCATCCTCTTTGGAGCTTTCTAGGTCTGACGGCGATGCGGTGATTCTAGCGGGTCGTTTCCTTTTTCGCACAACAGCCTCTTGGTCCTTCACCTTGGGCTTTCTGATTTGCGCCTGACGCGCATCCGTCGTGGGAATCAAGTCTTCAATACACTCATCCTCGCTCTCTCCCTCCGAGGGCACGAATGGCCTCACAGGGATCTCTAGATAGTCGCTGTTGTCGACATCCCGACAGGGTCGCACCAGTTCGTCGGCACGCAAACCCATCTTGCCCAGGGCCTGAACACATCGCCTCGTAAAGGTACCGTGCTTTAGTCTTGCCACCGGTTGAAGGCGCCTCTGATGCTCAGGATACGCTGTCATGCTTGGCATGTCCGTTTCCTCGACCACACTATGGTTGAAGGGCAAGTCACGGTAGGATCGATTCAACTCTCGCACCTCGTCCTTGTTAAGCAGCACACTGTTCAAATCTGGTATCTCAGCAAGCTGTTCGAGCTCCGGATCCCGTTTCGGCTTCGACGTTGCCGTCTTTGTTGTCGGCTTTGACGCCGGCTTCAGGAAACTCGCCACGGTACGAAAGCCCGTCTCGACGCCGTCTGGCATGTGAAACTTCTTGGGTGGCATTTTCTTTCCACGCGGCACCCGCCTCTTTTTGGGCTCTGGCAGAGACGAGTCTTGTGTGTTCTCGATGGGTATTTCGACGTGCCTCTTATCGACCTCGGGTCGGATGTCTCGGGGAACTATTCGTGTGGAGAGGTCGAATCGAAAGTTGAAGCGGCTACCCTCGCAAATGAGTTGTTGCATCTTCTCATAGCTGTCCTTGGACTTGGCGAATTGATCCTCCTCCTTGCCTCTCATCAGAAGTAGCGTAATATTTCCGGCCCTTTTGCGCCCCGTTCGTCCCATTCGTTGCAGCATGCGAATTGGCGAGGCTGAGGCATCGTAGCACACAATCAGGTCGACTTGACCAATGTCCAGCCCTTCTTCACCAATGGAAGTGGCGACGAGAACATTGAAATCACCCTTCTTGAACCGTTCAATAGTCTGGATCTGCTGCGCTTGCTTCATGCCTTCGCCACGTTTTCCATCTGCCTGCCCAACAAAGACACTAGCATTGATGAGCGGTTTATGCTTGTTAAGCATGCGCACGATTTGGTCTGCCGAGTCGCGATATTCGCTGAATACGATGACACGCGTTGCCGAGCCCTCTCCCTTGTCCATGAAGTGATTGAGGACCACATCGGCCAACGCCGTCAACTTCGGGTGGCTGACGAAGCTGTCCGACCTAAGCCACATGGAAATCTTCTTCATCATTTCCTGAAAACTGGAGTGTTCGATGAGCTGGCGCTTGTACTTGGATCCCTTTTGGCCCTTGTTTTCTTGATCGTCGCGAAAATCGACAAGATTGTCATAGAAAGGCTTAATACCATGAAAGTTGAGTAACTTGATGGAATGAGCCAGTCCCATCAGCACGGTAAAGATTGCTCTCATCATGAACTGAATTCCTTGATTCACGTGCCGCGCCCTTGTTTGCAGCCATTCTTTTTGTGTTTGCATCAAGCCGTAGGCCGTCAAGGCCATCGGGTTTCGACCATAGTAAATATTTTGAGAGCTGAGCTTGTCCAGCAGAGGCTTCAAGGCTTCTGTGAAGAGCTCGCCAACAAGATTCATCTCATCTGAAGGATCGAGAACCATAATGTCAATATTTCTTTGATGGACGTATTGCCGAATGTCGATGGAGTCCTCGGTACGAATCTCGCAGTGGGAGATCCCAAGGTTGTCCACCACCTCTTGGACGGTCTCAATTTTGGAGCCAGGTGTTGCCGTGAGGGCTAGTACGCGAAAACTGTTTGAGAAGCGTCGAATGAGTTTGGTGACTTTAGCGTATGCGTATTCCCCGACTGCACGATGCGCCTCGTCGATGACCATGAGAACTATACTCTTTGGATCTGCATAACCGTGGGAAATATCATTGAGTAGGGTTTGCGGGGTCATGAAGAACACACGCCTTGCCTCCCACTCATCCACGCGCAGGGCAGGCGCGATATCTCCCGTTAAGAGCGTCGTTTCCGAGCGTGGTATCCCGACTATGTTGTAGCAAGCATCTATTTGCTGTGCTACGAGCGGCTTGGTCGGGGCCACAAAGACAATCTTTGCAGTCCTGGTCCACCTGTAGAAGTTCAACATGACGGTCGCTGCGATGAACGTCTTGCCGAGGCCGGTTGGAAGCGCGACCAGGGTATTGTTGAATAGGCTGTTTTTGACTATACTGAACTGGTAATCTCGAATGGCACCTAGGTTTGTCGGATAGACCCAAGTCCTCATTGCCTCATGATCAAGCGCATGGTGGCTCGGCTCCTCCCGAGGTAAGTCGGCTCGGAAGACTCGCCCAGTTGTCGGTTGAGACTGCTGCGTTGATGATTCTCGAGCGATTTCAGTACCCCAGAGCGTGGTCTGTCTGTATGTGGAGGAGTTCACCCGCTGAAGTCCACGTGATGCCGCCACTGCCTGGTTCCCTTTGCTCTGCGCTATACTGCCAGCACGCGAGGGCGCAGGCTCTGGTGATGAAAACGCGTCCGATGGCAGATCTTGAAGCTCCAGAGCAACCGTAGAGTTAGAGATGACCTCCCTTGCGGCAGGGGCCTGCTTGTTGACTCGTGTCGCGCCTTGTGTCAGCAAAGAGCGACGGTCCTGATGAGATGGACCCTGCTCGAGGGCATCGAGAAGATCCTCGTCAGCAAGGTCATCGTCAAATTCGTCGTCATTCATCCTATTCAATACACGTCCACGTGTGAGCTGTCCAATTCTTGAAAGTCATATCTTGCATTTAGTCGTCATTGAGTACCGTATGAAGTTATGAACAAGGGCATCGCGATGCATGGCCAATCAACGCGGTCGCGTTGAGCTCGACGATACCGAACACGAAGTTGATGCCGACTCACGTGACTTGAGTTGGCGGGTACATCATTGAGGTCGGGCACTCTTTGTTGTGAGGAGTGTGCGCCTCATGGGGTACTTTTTGCCAGTGTGAGTCATTCAGTGTCCACGGGGCGAAACTCTAATCACAAATTCGAATGGAGTATAATGAAAGTGACTCGACGGGTAGGCTTATCAACGGGATACAATTCATGACGTGAACTGTATTCTTATTGTAGAGTTGCCTCCTCTCAGTAAAACACGTTCAGCCCATCGGAGGCTGACTGGTCGTAGATGAGTCTGACGATTTATCTCGCTAATCTGCGATGTAGGGTAGGAGGCGTGAACCCTGCAGGCACTGCCACGTACAGCTCTTTGATCTGTTTCGCCAAGGCCAGCAGCGCCAGCCAGGCACAGGCCGATCCGAGCTGCCAAGTACCCAAATGCGCCACTCAAGGTCTGTCGGGTACCTGCGACGATAAGCTCCTCTGCAGCCTGGAGGTCGTGCATGCCAGCCTTGCAGGTCTTTGATAAGTGGGGCAGTTGACAAACGTCACCCGAGTGCAATAGGCCAAGCCAGTTCTTGTGCGCTGCCTGATTCATCAAACTTCTTCCCTCCTGCACCCATACCGACGTCTTCCTAAACACGACAAATCCTCACCTCCAGACCTCTGTCACTCCGCAAGCCGCAAGACGGCATCGTATCGTCTCGCGGCTTGTTTAAGCGTAAAGCAGCGCATCATTTGCTCCTAGACGCAGCCTCTCCTTGTCACGTCCGCGCCGCGCTTCCTGACCCTAGGAACACCGAGTCTCCTTTCAAATTTTCGTCACTCGACAGTTCACAAAGGCGGCTGCGGACGGGAATTCGACCACCTAAGCAAAGGATCGCACTGAGACCCTGTCTGGCAAGACAGTATTCATTCGTTCGCGATCCAGCCCACTCCTACGACAAGCGTTCAAAACATTCTTAAAGATTCAGCGCGCTGCCTGTTGGAGCCTTGGTCTAGACCTCTGCTCCCAAAAACCACAACCGTCTCACGGCTTCCGCCCTTGACTTCTCGTCAGCCAGCATGGCACCGCGCGGCGGCCGATCATCAGTACCGGGCCGTGAGCCTCGAGGCTCTGCCATGACGTCCAAGGCTAGCTCGAGAAACGGAATCGGGAAGCGGAAAGGGCCTTCCCGTGTTGACGGGGACGGCGACCTAGAAATGGACGCGATCGCCAAGCGTTCCACCAGAGGACGACCGGGAGAGGCAGGAAACTCGAGGCCTCGAACAGTCACGAGACCGCCGTCTACGCAAAACCCGCGAAGTCTTCGTGGAGCATCGAGAGCGGCTCAAGCCGTTTTACGTCATGTCGAAAGCGGCGACGTCTCGCTCGCCTCACGCATAAGGGGAACGACAAATGGTACCAGGAGAGGCAGACCGAGCGGGCTGACCTATCTGCGCGTTCACGGTCTTAGACAAAGCAAGGCCGCCAACAACCAAGATGGAGGATTGGGTGATCTGCTAAGCTTTTTGGAAAGGAAGGCATCTTCTTTTGATACCCGGCGTCAATCTCGACCAGTAATCATCAAAAAGGTAAGTCATAGCATCAACAACTTTCACAATCCAGTCCGCATTGTGCCAGCCGTATATCCGATAAGAAGTCGCATTTGCCCCTTGGCCGAGAGCAAGCTGTAAATTGGTGGCTAAGAACTGATCCGCGACTGGCATACGCAACCCACCCCAACACCATATTTGTTTGCTGATGGGCGACAGTCACACGCCGTAGGCGATTACGTCTTCATCGGAGCATCGAAAGAGGATGCGGAGGAACTTCTCAAGCTCAATACTTTTCTCTTTGCCGGCTCAAAACTGGAAGTAGTCGAGTCCAATGAGGACTTGGCGTTTCCGAAAAAGGCGACCGAGTCAAAAGAAACACAAGAACTGCGCGCCAAACTTCAGTCAATTCTCAGTCAACGGTATCAGGGTGACAGCAAATTGCTCAAACTCGATAGCCTTGCAAGCGACACGGAGCTTGTTACGATGGGCATGTTCGAGAATCGGGAGAGAGCTCTCAAGACGTTCAAAGGCCTGATGGCGATTTGTGATGGCCTCTTCAAGACGCCGAAGGAGAAGAGGGACGCCATTGAGAGTATAAGCCTGGCAAATAACAGCATCGACGATATTTCCCAGGTTGAGTCTGTGGCGATAACATTTCCGCAACTCAAGAATCTCGACATGAGCGGCAACCAGATACCCAACATTCAAGCGATGGAAAGATGGAGGGGCAAGTTCAAGGAGCTTGAGACAATCTACATGACTGGCAACCCGATTGAAACCGTGGATCCTGGCTTCCAGGCGACATTTCTGGAATGGTTCCCGAAACTGCAAAATATCAATGGAACGCAGCTTCGAACAGCTGAGCAAATCGAACTGCAAGCGGCGGCCTTGCGGCCGAAGCCGATACCACAAAGCGGACCTGACTTCCGCGACGTCAACGGGATCGGCGAGAACTTCCTGCTTGAGTTCTTCAAATCATTCGACCACGACCGACAGGGCCTGGCCTTGCGGTTCTACGACGATAGCAGCCTATTCTCCCTCGCTGTTGATGCCTTTTCTGTGCGAGATCCGAATGCACCAGCACCGTTACCATGGGCGTCATATATCAAGGTGTCTCGCAATTTGATGAAGATTTCCCATCACAGTGCCCGAGTGCAGCGACTTTTCAAGAGCGGCAATGTCATTGCGGATCTATGGAAAGGACTGCCCTTGACGAAGCATCCCGACATCAAGGAGGATCTCAGCAAGTACATCATGGACTGCCATCCGCTGCCTGGTATCGCGGACCCCAACGGGCAAGTCAGTGCGGGAGTCGATGGCTTGATTATATCGGTGCACGGAGAGTTTGAGGAATACGATCAAAGATCCGGGGACCGGGGAATGCGGAGTTTCTCGCGCACATTCGTGCTGGGACCTGGGCAAGCCGGAAAAGGACCTATTCGAGTGGTGAGCGACATGTTGTCGCTAAGGGCGTATAGCCCCCTGCCCAATGTTTTCGCAACACCGGCAGCACCAACGGTGGACACGACCAACCCCCAGCAGGCCATGATTGCCGAGTTAGCGAAGCAGACGGGCATGGTGCCCCAGTACTGCGAAATGTGTCTGTCGCAAGTCGAGTGGCAATTCGACAAGGCCATTGCCATTTTTCATGAGAAGAGGGTGAGTATCATACCCTTGAAGATGGAATTCCTGTTTACTAACGACTTAATAGGCCGAGCTGCCCGCTGAAGCCTTTGCTTTCGCTCCCCAATGAGAGCGCTTCAAGCCCAGTATATTCGCCTGCAGCAATGTCAGGCAGAGCAGGCGTTGAAGGAGCCAGAGTCTGTTCACATGGGAGTGAATGATTTGAGGCATGGCACAGTGGAGTGCCAACAGCGGTCATAGGAGCGGCAGAGACGACAAAAGCGGTGGGGAGAGATGAAGCCACGACGCGAAAATTACCGGATAGACGACTACTAGAGTCTGGGAACGAGTACGGTGAAGCGCACGGAAGAAGCGCCCCAAACGAAGGCAATTTCCCGGCGGACCGACAATGATTTGTATGGACAGACCGTGGAAGGAGTTAGCAGCGATTCTAGCAGCGATAGGTTCAGCAAGCCATTGAGCAAGTTGTACCGAATCATGCAATACTTGGATGTGCCACGGGAAGTGTTTTACTTGATACTTGATAGAGGCCATCGCGACGCCGATGTGAATGCAGCGCGCGTGAAAATGGGTGGTTGGCGGCCAATAATGCGAGTGGCGTGCCTGAAAACATGCTCATGATGCTAGCTACAGAGCAGTAAAGCAAGGACGCTTGCTGTTCTGGGTCTGGGACGAGGAGCCAATAACTCGGTTCGACGAGCCAGCGGGCGCTACATTATGACATGGGTGTGTGTGTGGCTAAGGTTCCAAGGGAGTCAATGAGGTGCGGAGGTGGCGGCTGGGAAAAGACAAGAAGTCGGGGTGACGGGAGGAGGAGGAGGCTGAAAGGGCGGACCGGGCCAATTGCGATGCCTGATCCCTATTTCTTGTTGTAAGGGGAGAAGGGGGGAGTAAGAGAGGCGCGCGCTTGGGTGGATGGCTAAACGGGAGGATCGGAAGGTTGGATGGACGGATGGATGTGGAAGGGAGGGAGGGAGAAGAGCGGGCGCCACGGGAAAAGTTGTTCTAGAAGAAGAAGCAAATAAAAAAAGCCAAAGGGAAACTGGCGCAAGCAAGCGAGTGAGCAGGCAGGCAGGCAAGCAAGCGAGCAAGCAAGTAATTCTGATGGCGGAGGTGAACTGCAGATGAGTATCTGTATGATAAGTTACTTTGAGTGCAACATTGTGTGCAACTGTGTAATTAAGTCAGATGGTTAGACAAAACGTCTTTGCGCATAAAACGCCCAACAAGGCATTCTCGGCAGGTGCTACAGTAGCATCAACGATGTCTGCCTGCCTGTCTGTCTGTCTAAGTGTCTAAGTGTCTGTCTGTCTGGCCAAGAGCGCGACAGACTTTCACTTTCTCAACCTCTAGTACCCAGGTAGGTAGTGACTTAAGGTACAGTAGTACCCGACCCTTCACGCCTCACGGCTCACGCACGAGCCCATCTGGAAAGAATAGCGGCCGTGTTCGACGACGGGCCTGTGCTTTCCACTTTCTTCTCTGGGGTTGCTGTTCTTTCGTTCCCAAGACTTGCACTCGAGCGTCAATACATTCCGTGCTCAAAGTTGGAGTGACATGAGCTGGGCCCCGCAACAGACGGGCGCCGGACCACTCATGGGCGGAGGACGGACGCACGGCCGATGAAGGCGCGGGCGGCGGCGGGCGACCCCTTGATGATTGATGTTGCGCAGGAGACGGGGACAAGTGGAAATAGAAAAAAAAGCCAAAAACAAGATACGGATGTGGCGGATGGAGTCTTGCTATTTCCCGGAGACGGAGGATGACTTACAGAATACACGAGCGTTCATTCTACTGCATGTCCTTCTTATTGCTGTGTAGGGACAAATGGGTTATATGCACGTAGACACACACATGCACTCATACAGTTACACACATGTTCGCATCTGGCATCTCAACCCCCCC